>PVJH01031092.1:0-24113 GCA_004026705.1 Nesogale talazaci
CAAAGGCTGGGCCTCCTACTCCCACCACCAGAGGGCAGTTGTGGCAGTCATGTGCCTATGTTAATTTTATGATTGAAATGTAGGGGTGGAGTCTAGCCTGTTAATCTTGAGATAGCCATTGAGTAGCCAATCAGACCTCTATGTGGGCATGGCTTTCTCCTGAGACTTCTGGGAAATCTTGCGATATTTCCCTTGTGAAGATGAGAAGCTATTTTCCCCAGTGTTTGGGACCTAGTCTCAGAGATGATAAATCATAGACAAGACAAGATGGCAGCATCCGAGAAGCTGGAGGAGCTGGCAGAGAAACCACATGGCTTTGCCCTGATGGAGTCAAACCTCTGAAGCTGGGGTGGTCACATGGAGACCTCTGCCAGTGATGACTTGTTTCTGCTGTTGATAGACCCTGAGCCCTGGAAGTGAGGAGCCATGTGGAGACCCCTTCCAGTGCCAGGATTCTGAACCTACTGACCTGTGACTTCATGAGTCGGAAGGAGACTTTATAGATTGATTTCAGGTATATGGGTTAGTATCGGAGTTATGACTTTGAACTGGACTGGGCTCAATGTCCTGTTCCTCTTGTATATAAACCATTTCCTTATATGTATATGCGTGTCTATGAAATTTGTTCCTCTAGTCTACCTGGATTAGCACCACACTGATGACCCAAAAACAAAAAAACAAAACAAAATAAACAAACAAATGATGATGACAACATTTGTACAAATGTGCTTGACACATGGATGGTGTAAGAGCACCCAATAAAATGATCTTTAATACTATATTTGTAAATGCCTGTATGTTCTCCAATTTTGTAGATATATCAAACTGCACCTTATAAATCTTAAATCTGGAACATTGTGAAATAAAAATATGACTATGACGACCAAATCTGTATAGGAAAAAAAAGGGAACTCTTAATCTTGTGATATAATGCTTAAAATTGTGGGATGACCTCTATGTTCATAGAAAAGATTTTGTAAGGAAAGAATAGGTCTTGATTTTCTTGTACTCTTATTGCTCATGTAAGTCTTATGGGGAAAATTGTCCAACTATTATAAATCGGGAGATTAGTTTAGCAACATGTTTCAATTCCAACACACTGGAATTACTTTATTTAATTTCTCTTTTACATAATGTTTCATTGGGCATGTATTTAAGCTGACAGCACTTCATTACATATTCAGAAAATATTATTAGAATAAAACTTTGTTTTGTTTGATTTTTTCTAAATTTAAGGATCTGCAATCAAAACATCAGATTATATGTGCCAAAGTGAAAAGATAACTATGACTTCAACATGTTTGTGGAAAAATTATGTTCTTTTAATTCCATTTTCCTATTAACTTTTGAAGTCCTCTTGTATCAAAGGCCTTAAAAATCAATTCTTAAATCTTCCTGGAGGTAAATGTGGAAATGAGAAATGTCCCCTTTTTAGTATTGGCTACACAATATATAAGCTACGTGAGTTATTAATTTTAATATTTAATATACTCCTTTCCAGCCCTGTAGTCTCCTACCAAGGTAAATTGTATATAATATGGACAACTAAAATTTTAAACTGGAAGTCAATTTTACATATACAGTGGCCACTCCTCTCCTCAAAAAATGCCAAAGGTATTTTTAAAAAATCATTTCATTCTAAAAAAAATAAAAAAATCATCATAATCTATACATGAATCCATTGTATCAAGCGCAATTATTCATGTTAACATCATCATTTTCAAAGCATTTCCTTTCTACTTGAGCCCTTGTTATCAGCTCTTCACTTTTTCCTTCCCTCCTCTTCTCTCCCTCCCTCATGAACTCTTGATAATTTATAATTTTTTTCAAGTATTGCACTGTCCATTATTTCCCTTTAACCCTTTGTCTGTTGTACATCCCCCTGGGAAGGAGCTGTAGGTCATTGTGCTCAGTTCCCCTTTTCCTCCCCACCTCCCCTTACCTTTCTGATATGGCTGAAAGGAATCTATGTCCATATATTTATAGGCGTAGTATTAGGAAAACAGATGGACATTGAGTTTTTACTCACTATTTCTTCAACGCAAAAACACTCTGAGATACTCACCTTCCTGGCATGATCAAAAAATACATTTTTAAAGCAACTGTTGGCTCTTTGGCTGGTGAAATGAGGGAAGTTTTATTTTTTGTTTGGTTGTGAGGTGCTGTGTTAGTCCGGGTAGACTAGAGAAACAAATCCATAAACATACATATATGTTTATAAGGGAGAGGTTTATATACAAGAGGAATGGAACATTGAGAAAGCATCCCAACCCAGTCTAGTCCAAGGTCATAAGTCTGATATTATCCCACATGTTCAATACCAATCTATAAAGTCTCCATCTGACTCACGAAGCATGTGTAATGCCCCAGGACAATTACAGACCAGTGGGTGCAGAGTCTTAGTGTATACAGCGGCAGTAGGATCATCCTGGTGCTGGCAGGGGTCTCCCCATGGCTCCTAATTTCCAGGGCTCAGGGTCCATCAGCAGTATCCATTGGCAATAGAAGCATCTCTAGCACTGGCAGGGATCTCTCCGTGGTTTCTCCAGCCCCAGTGGTCTAGTTCCATCATGGCAAGCCCATGTGGTTTCTATTCTGGCTCCTCCAGGTTCCAGTACTCAGGAACCATCAGCATGCTGTCATCTCATCTTGTCAGTAATTCCTCTCCAAGAGACTGACTCAAGTCTCTCTATTCCAATTGAGAAATACCGTGAGACTTCCTAGAATTCTCAGGAGAAAGTCATGCCCACACAGAGGCCTCATTGGCTATTTCCAGATTGACAGACTAGTCTCCACCCCTGGACTCCCAATCATGAGTACATGACTGCCACAGGTGCCATCGACTTGCTTCCAACAGAACAACGCGCTGGCCACTCCAATCCCATCCTCACAATTTTCACTTTGCTTGGACCCATTAATATAGCCTCTATGCCAATCCATCTTGTTGAGGTTCTTTCTTTTTCTTTTTGGTCTTCTACTAAGCATGAGATCCTTTACCAGTGACCAGACTCTTCTGATAACATGTGTAAAGTACATAAGATGAAGTCTTTTTGGCTGAGCCCTGGTGGTGTAAGTCATTGAGTGCAGGACTGCGGCCTGCAGGCTTGGTGGTTCAAATCCAGCGGTGAGTCTCAGAAGCAGCGCTGGGTAGCTTCCACGACCACCAGAGGGCAGTGACTCCCCCCCCCACCCCGCAAAAAAAGATGAAGTCTTGTCATCCTTTTTTTTTTTTTTTTAATATCTTCTAGCTGTCCTTATTCCAAATACAATTTGTTTTTTGTAGTCAATGCAAACATCACTAGCTCCCTGCCTGGAAAATAAATGAGGTATTTCTGGGTCAGGAGAAGGTTTGAGCTGAAGAAAGTCCATAGCACACCTATCATCTTATTGCTGTAGCCACTCCTGTGGTAGGATCAATATTTAGAAATCAATGGGGTGCCTCTAGGGGTGCAAATGGGCCATTGTGTTCCCTTGATCATCAGTCTTTCAACTTCTCATCTTTATGTAACTTATGTCATCAGTGACATGTATGACTTATCTGTCTTTGGATATCTTTTTGAAAATAAGAATGGGGGTTACTTAATTAAGGTTTAATTGTTGCTTTTAGGTACTGTTACATACTTCTGACTCAAAGGAACCCTATGTGTAAGAGAACAAAACACCGCCCACTCCCGCACCATTCCCATCACCATGTGTATCTGTGAACTGTTGCTGGAGTGGCTGCTTCCATTCATCTCATTGTATATCTTCCTCTTTCTCACTGTCATTCTATTTTTCTAAGCTCAGTATCCTTTCCCGTAGACTGGTCCCTCTTGATAACTTGTGCAAAAGTTGAGAGACAAAGTCTTGCTATCCTTGATTCTCAGGAACATTCTAGCTGTTCTTCCTCCAAGAAAGATTTAGCCATCTTCACCAACATCGTGAAGAGTGACATATAATGATTTCAAATGGAAGTCTGCCAAAATTAAATATGGCGCTAATTCCCCTTTTTAATATGACAATGTTTTTGTGGTTTTGCCTTTATAATCTGTGCACTTAGGACAAGATGGAAAAGATTGTGACTACTTTTATTGATATTAAACTAAACTTAAGGTAACATTGTCATTCTGTGTAAGGGACACAATCTAATGTCAAACCTGGAAGTGGGCAAGGATCCGTGATGGGTCAAAAATTGTGTAATCATGATAAGAGTTGTGTGTGACCCCAAAAATGATCTTAAAAAATAAACAAGAAAATTGTGTACTCTTAGAGAGGGAAGAAAATGCCAGTATTCTAAAAATGTTAATAAGACTGTTTTGCTGTTGTCATTAAGTGTTGTTTCAATTTCCACGCACTGCCTCCTCGTGGGATGCAGTAGAAGCCTTGCCCGTTCAGGTCTTGCAGGGGGAGACTTTATCACAGCAGAGCATAGAGTCCTTTCCTTTCTCCAACGAGCAATTGGGTGAAATGTAACTGCCAACCTTTGGGGAGCAGAGGGACACTTGGCCATGATGCCAGGAGGCCAGCTCCCAAGATATTTTCAATGGCACCAAATTCAGTGCCCAAATGAGTAGGAGTTTGTAGTATTTATTCTTTTTAAAAATCATTTTATTGGGGGCTCATACAACCCTTAGCACAATCCAGCCACACATCCATTTTATGCAAAGCACACTTATACCTTTGATGCCATCAACATTCTCAATACATTTTCTTTCCACTTCAGCCCCTGGTGCTGGTTCCTCCTTTTTCCACCCCTCCCTGCTCCCCCCTCCTTCATGAACCCTTGATAATTTATGAACTATTATAGTTTTGTTTTGTCAAATGCTGTCTGATGTTTCCTTTTGCCCACTTCCCATTGCTTGTACCCCAGGGAGGAGGTTATATGTAGACCCTTATAATTGGTTCCCCCTTTCTTGTAGCATTTAGTCTTAATTTTCCAGCTCACCTGGAATTTTTTGACCTATGATGTGAGGTGAGATTAATCTGAAAATTCTTCTAGAAAGATAAATAATTACCAATGGTCCTGAAAAAGTTTATGGGAGCATTCCACTTATCCATGAACATTTTGAAACTCTTACTATAATTTCACCATTTTTGACTCATCAGACTCTCAGCCATTAATTTCTGTTTCATTTTACACATACTATGTTTAGAAAAGAAAACACACCAAGAATTTTATGGAGTACCTCTTGTACAATATACTTACTTCTCTACGTCTTCTCTTTATTCCATTGTCCCCCACCACCATCACGTATGGGGCTACTTAAAAGTATTTATCATCGCAAATATTTATAAATATCCCCATGTCACCAGAATACTAAAAGTCATTCAAGTAGATAGATGGAGTCATAAGAGGGGTCTGCGCTAGTGGGTGCATCTTTTTAAAAATGTTTTGAATAACCTTTGCAATTTAAAAAAACAGTGCCAAGTTCTTGTAAGGTAAAAAATATCATATTAATATTAAAATGCCTCCAGAACTCAAGTTAACTCTTAAAGAATAGATTTTTTTGTTGTTTGTGAACTCTGTATATGCAAATACCACTTTTAATGATGTGTGAAACCATTAAACATTTGAAAAGATACAAACAGATCATTTCCCTGGTTTCTGAAGGTCTCAGAATCTAGCTAGCAGAGGTTCAACTGTTAGCTCCCCTCTGAATGTGATCTTGTTATTGGAACATATCCTTCTGATAATTGGTTCAGGGCTACTGACCTAGTGAACACATTTCATTTCTGTTCTTTTCCACTTGACAGACCAAAAGAACTCCATCTCTACCAGAAATAGCAGGAAGCACTGTCCTGATTCTGTTGCGAGGTCATGTAAAGTTTTCAGCCCTCGATGAGACAAAGTACCTCACAGGCATGTGGATGGATTTACTGTCTCATAGGACATTGTCCTTTTCAGCTAAATTTATAATGTCAAGTGCAAATGACAAGTGACCTCTGTGCAGAAGAGATTGAGAGCTAACCACCACGAAATCCCATCATGCTCTAGGAGGTTCTGTCTTTCAGTAATCCAGGACCTACAGGGAAAGGCTCACCCTGGTGAAGAACAACAGAGCACATCTTGAACACGTGACTCTCAGGAGGTGGTTAGACAGCCTTCTGTGTTTGTATTTTTGTGCATTTTAGAGGCATAGAAACCACAAATAGACAATCTCCTCCAACTCATTTATCCTGTAACCAGAAAACCCTGCCTGTTCCAGGAAAGGGGCATTTTATAGATTCTACAGTGCTAGAAGTGTCTGAAGCTGAAGGGATGCAATTGGAGGTTGGTGACAAGATTAATAGGATAATTAAAGAAAGGTCTCTGGGGGACTTGGGAAAAAGCTATTCTTTCTTTTGAGTAGACAGTACTTTCCATTTGGAAAGAACTAGGGAGCCTAAATACTTGACCACAGCTTACTAGTTAACTGCACCATTCAACTGGCATCAAAATGACACATTTCACCAAAAAGCTGATGTGCTCTAATGAAGTTAATATGCTCTCGGAAAACCTTTCCTGATTAAGTAGAAGCAGTATACAGACTCTGGGAAGCTAGTGTCACTGAAAACACAAGCTGTTTGAATGATCAGGTTCCTCACTATCCTCTCACAGATTAATCCTGCAGTCCTTAAAACCTCAGTCCCTCAAAAAGGCACTGAAGGATTCTGCCATTTAAAGGAAAGTTTCTTCTGTTCACCTCCCATAAAATGAAAATGCTTCATTCTTCTCTAGAGGCACCTTTACAGAAGAAAAAAACAACTAGTATGCCAAGCATTCAGAGGGGTATTGTCAGAGAAAAACATATACTTCAGACACACCTTTGAGGCCAGGGTAGACTGTCCTCTCTGCTCAGAAGGAGAGTCTGTATGCAGCCAGCAATGATATTGATCATTGGGAAGTTTCAAAATGGTGGCTAGGAAGACTTGAAAAGAAGTTGAAGCACAGGATTTGACGCACATGAAATGCTTACCTCCAAGGAAATGGATAGCAACCTCACAGAATCTCATAGTTATTGATAAGCTATTGCTTCTGCCTCTCATGGTATCAATGTCCAACTCATGCCTGGCCAATCCCTCAGTCCCATTTGTATGGCATTTGACTCATGAATATATTCTTAATGCACCTTATTGTCATTGGACTCTGGTTTGGATCTCTTCTTATTGCGGGTGAACAATGCACAATGGCCTGGACTACCATATATTTACTATTTTCACACTCTGCTTTCTTTTGATGTGCTTCAGTCTAACGGACATAATTTTGTCCTTGTGAGTGCTATAGGAAGTTTTTCCCTATCCCCCACCCTCATTTTGTGCAAGTAGTGTCCAGTCATTTAGACTTTTCATATGTACAAATCAACAATTCATGTACAGTATTCTAAAGAACTGATGTATACATGTAAAATTTCCCTTTTTCAGCAGTATTTTAAATTCCATGCCGTTGACTAAACTAATGATACTGTCAGTAAAATTGCCTTATGTCTCATGGGAATAATTTATATGGCTCTCCAATAAAGTGATAATGAGGCCTCCTGAGAAAGTCTTCTGTGCAAGTCAATAATCCATGTATTGCAATTTGTACAAGCCTACACTTGTTTAATCTCCCTTCCTCAGCTGTGTTTCAATATATCACTATGGGCTAGCTCAATGACACTAGAAACAGAAGGATGTTTTGCTCCAGGGAGATGATTGATAAGATTCTCTACCATAAAATGACAAAGATGTTTCTAAGGTGACCAGAGACAGAAAACATAGGGGGCTGAGCCCCGGTGGCGTAAGCGGTTGACTGCAGCCCACAGGCATGGCTGTTCAAATCCAGCAGCGGCTTTCAGGAGCAGCACTGGGTGGCTCCCAAGATCACCAGAGGGCAAACAAAAAACAAACAAACAAACAAACAACAACAAAATCATAAATTAAGGAATAGATTTGGGGCACTTAATCCTATCTCCAGTCTAAGAACAATTAGTTTTTAAGACATGGTCCTATTTGATATGTGCCTTCACCAAGGAAACATGGATGATATTGTTGTGATAGCAAAGCCTTCTAAAGAAATTAGATGATGCTCTGCTTTCAGGAACAATAGCATATGGGCTTTTAAAGTCTTCTTTATAACAAACCCATCTAAGTGAGAGGTCAACCAGTCCTACTTGGACAAAGAATGCCAACCTCAGTGATCTAAGGATTGCAAATGGTGCAATCCAAATCCAAGGGATGGAATGGTATCAGAGTTTAAAGTGTGAAATTCTGGCTTACAGAAGGTTATGGATGACAATGAACACCCAAACTACATTCTCAGAATCTGCATGTGGAATAAAATCTTCAGAGATTCTCCTCTTACCATAACTGAGTAATAGGGGTGGCCTGGTTGTCAGACAGAGCATATTGGGGAAATTATCATGGTAGATTACAGTGAATTATCTGGTTTATCATTTAAAATGATAAATCTTTGTTTTCTATTGATTTTCTTTTGTTTTGTTATATTAGTTGTTTTTTGTTATGTTTTCTCTGCTTTCCTTTGTTTTGGGGTGTGTTGTTATTTATGTATATATGCTGGACAAGATAGCTGGAATGAACAATCTGGAGGAGAGAAAAATGGGACTGAGTACTTTGGGGGATGGGGAAGGAAAGGGGGAAGTGGGACAAAAGGAGGGGGGATGCCAACAATTCCATGGAAAGGGTAAGGGTAAGGGATACAAAATTGATGGTGAGGAGGGCATAGGATGCTTGGGGTCTGGGAGAGGGGCCTTGATCAAGGGCAATGAAGCTGAGAGGAATTACCAAAACCTGAATGAAGGCCAAACATGTTAGGGGGACAGGAAGAAAGTAAAGGGAAATAGAGGAAAGAACTGGGAGGCAAAGGGCGTTTATAGATGTCTATATACAGGCAAGTTTATGTGTAAATATATTTATGTATAATGGTAGGGTATATATAATGGTAGGTATATATTTATTTAAAAAGTGTTATTGCAGCATATGGACATTGGGTTTCCACTTAATTTCCTCGAACTAAGAACACTTTGTTCTAATACCCTGGCATTCTGCAATGCTCACCTTCCCTGACATGACCACTGAAGATAAAATGGATGCATAAGCAAATGTGGTGAAGAAAGCTGATGATACCAGGCTATCAAAATATATAGTATCTGGGGTGTTTCTTAAAAAAACATATGGCCATCTAGCTGAGAAGCAACCAAGCTTACATGGAAAAAGTGCACCAGTCTGTGTGATTATAAGGTGCCAATGGTATCAGGTATCATGTATCAAAGACCCAAACAAAAATCACATCACTGGAATTGAGGGGGAGGACAGAGTGGGACACAAAGGCCATCAGTAATCAATTGGACATCCCTTTCAAAAGGGCCATAAGAAAGAGATGAGCCAGTCAGGGTGGAATATAGCACTGACAAAACACACAACCTTCTTCTAGTTGTTTAGTGCTTTCTCCCCACCCCCAACCCCCCACTATCATGACACCAATACTATTTCACAAATCTGGTTATACCAGAACATGTATACTGGCTGGTACAGATAAGAGCTCAAAACACAGGGAATTCAAGAAAAATAAACCTATCAGGAGCAATAAGGGGGATGGCTAAGGGGGATCTGATCAAAACAATTGATGTATGTCTTCTTCTCCCAGAGGGACTCTCAGTAGAAAAGTGGGTGAAGGGAAACAGTGGTCAATGTGAGACATGAAAAAAAAGAAGGATAATTTATAAATTATCAAGGGAATATGGGGGGATGGATGGGGAGGGAAGGTACAAAAGAGTAAAAAAATAGATAAATCTGACTGAAATGGTTAAAACCTTTTCATTTGATCTGTTTGATCATAATCTGATTTTTAAAATTCTTTCTCTTTTTTTTAAAAGAATTGGGGCTTAGCTCCATTGTATTTTGTTAACATTGATTGCATTCTTGATTCCCTGCTATGTAGCTTTCTACATTTTTCATTATATGAAACCCAAGTTGGATGAATCTATAGAGATAATCACTAGAACAAGAGTTCTTGGGAGTGCTGCAGGGTGGTTGGGATGGAAGTGGGGAACTAATGTTAAGGGGAACAAGAAGAAAGAACATGTTCTGAGAATGGTTGAGGTTAGTAATTGTATAACTTTGCTTCATATGACTAAGCTGTTGAATGATATGATGTCTGGTTATATCCTAGTAAAATAATTTGGAAAAAATATATTCTTAATAAACCTCTGTAGTCACCCCATGTCCTTTAAGAAAGTCTATCAAAAGGACCACTTCAGAAACCATAACGATGATCGAAATAACCTTTAACACTGATCTCTCTGCCCTGAATGTCACTGGTCCAGGAGATACCCTTCAAAGCCATGGCCCTGATTGGAATCTTATTTTGAAGGAACCATAACAAGACCTCAACAAGTGTATTACTGAGAAAGCTAGTCTGCAGCCATCCACAACTCAGAGACCTGTTTAAACATGTTTTGTTTGGGAAAAAAACCCTCTGTTGCATGACCCACAACCCCCATGGAAATATACTATAGTCTATGTATGTAGCACGAGACCATAGTCTATGAAGAAGGCAGCAGCATGGTGAAAAAATTTGAAATAGTGTGTGTTGGACCAACATTTGGCAGAGACAGGAAATGAACAGCACATCATATTGAAAAAAAAAGTCACTGATAGACGTATTTGAAGAAGAGTTGTCATAAACATTGATGGCAAAATGTACATAGTATCTGCAAATAGTAATAAAGGATACAGGGATTGGGTATTCTCAGTGTCTATGCTCGTATATACCTCTTTTGGTTTATCTATTTACATTGGAGCTCACCTAAAGCTCAAATTAAAAACTTTTTAAGTCAATTATTTTGATACATCTATTTTTCTTTTTTCTTTTTGATATTGAAATACCTTTAAGTGATTATTATGGAAAAGAAGATGCACCTTTAGGATTTATAAATATATGTTAGAGGCTCATTAGTATTGTAGCATATAAATGCATACACTTTTCGTATCTTTTTTATGAAGTATGCACTAATAGAAGAGAAGTAAATAGCATGTAAGAAAGCCAAGGGCAATTAACATGAGCTATTCCGTGAATTCAGGCCTTGCGGGTACAGAGGCTAGAGTTCTGGGCTGCTAATAAAACCCCTTGGTTTGAATCTCGCGGACATTCTGTTGTAGAAAGGTGAGGCCACCTGCTTCTGTAAAGAACTACAACCTGGGAAAGTCTGTGGGACAAGTCTACCCTCTCTTGCAGTATTGTGATGCGTCAGAATCAACCAGACAGGAGTGGTTTTTAATTTATTCAGTGAATTTCATAATTTCTCAAACTGGTTTACAAAAGTGGTCTTTCTAGAGAATAACAAGCTTCTTCATTAGTTATGGTGCTATTGTATTGAACCATAGAGATAGAAAAGTGATGCTTACTCTCCTCATTCAAACTCTGGCTGAAAATATAATGAATCCCTACGAAATCCTCATTGAGTATAATTTTCTCTTAAAAAGCTTCTTAGTTTTCATTATTATTGGTTTTCATTTCAATAGGATATATTCTGAAGCTCTCTTTTCCTACATTGAAAAATAAGACTCTCAATAAATCATTTTGACAGTGAATTTTCCCATTTCTTCTCATCCAGTTCACTTTTTTTTTAAACAAAAGAATAGGTACCATGGCAATGAATAAAAACAAACACTAATTTTATCTGGGAAACACAGTTTTCCATTTAAGGTGGGAGACAATGCTATTCACATTTAATTAGAAGACAATAATTATGCAGCAGATTACTCCTGATTGCTTGTAGTAAATTTGCAGATTCCATATGAAAAAAATAGAAGAAATCCCAACTGACTGCCAATGTGGTCTATTGGCCAGATCTCCTGAGTGTTCTGCCCATTGAACTCACTTTTGCCTGCTCCATAGTTGTCTTCTTTAGGGTCCCTCCCAAATGCTTTCTTTCCTTACACCTTTCTGATGAAGGTAACAGTTCATTTGGTTGTTGAGAATGTCCATCCATTGCTCAGGTATTAAACACCCTTTAGACACCAGGTATTAAGGACACATTAAACACTCAGTGTATTCCAGGCACCAGTGCTAACTGACATCTCAAGTTTACAGAAAGGTAGGCAGGCTGACAAGCAAAATAAACAATTCAAATTCATTGCCACTGCGTTAGTGCTGACTCCTAACAACCGTACAGGAAAGGGTAAAAATACCTCTGGTGGTTTCTGAGGCTGACACTTTAGCAGAGCAAAAAGACTCATCTTCCTCCGACAAAGAGGCTGGTGGCTTTGAACTAGTGACCTTGGAGTTAGCGGCACCATGTACAACCCACTATGCTACTGAACCAAAAAATATGCAAAAACTCAAATTCAGTGCCATGGAGTCAACTCCAACTCATAACCTGCCGTTAGGGGAGAGCCGCACTGCCCCTGTACGTCTTTGAAACTCTTATTCATGACGGAAGTTGAAAGCCTCCTCTTTCTCCTGAAGGGCAGCGGGTGGTTTCAAGCTGCTGACCTTGTTCTTAGCTGTAGTCCTCCATGTAACCTATCCTGCCATCTGGGCTCCCATGACACCACCACATTGCCTTAAAATTTAAAACATGAAAAGTAAAGGAACTATGAAAAAGTCAGTGTACCAACAGCAACAGCCAAATCCTTGATAAAAGAAGTCACTTCTGATATGGAATATGGAAAGCATAGAAGGTGAACTTTCATCTGATTGCTCTACCACTTGGATACTTAAAGTTAAGGGGGTGGAAGAATCATTTAAGATAATGAAACGGAAATCACATGGTTCTCTCAGAATGAAATGTAATTGGATGTGACTAGGCTATAAAGTATGTTAATAAAATGAATCAATAGATTGAAATATCTGAATCATAACAGAAATTTTAGGGAAAATTTCAGCTCTCCTAGCTTCTAGTAGTTCCTCGTATTCCTTGGTTCCTACGTGCACTGCTGCATGGAGTCCTTAATTCCTTTGATTCTCAGTGTCTTCCTTTTTTATAAGTGGAAACTTGACGCCTGACCTCATGTTAAAAAAGGCCAGGCTACCAAAACAAAGTCTAGTCTCTACAGCTAGACTTAGGATTTGAACCTATATCCTAAAGAAAGCACAATTCAGTCCACAACAGATACCAACACACTTGCCAGCCTTGGGCAGGCCAATTTATAATGTGGAGTTCCCCCCACAAATTTGATTAATCTCAGAAAGCAACATGTCAATACATTTAAAGTAGTTTGAATTTAATCTGACCCAAAGCAGTGATTCCTCGCACACACATACACACACACACACTGGGCTACTCTCCACAGTCAAATCCCTCATGTTCTTTCTATTGCAGATTGCATTCTACTATTCTGTTAATAAAAATGAAAAAAATGAGTCAAGAACACTAGTCATGGAGTCCAAATGTATATCTAATTAGTGCTTTCACCTATGGAAAATCATACTTTCATTTCTCCTCAGGAGACAATTAAATGAAAGAAATTACAAATTATTCTTTGTAGGAGCCATCACAGGCCAAATGCAAATAAGACATGAGCTTCAGAAGATAATAATTCCAACAGGGAATGGGAGCAGGGCAGGTTCTGTAGATTTTCATCCATTCTTGAATTATTGAGTCGCTCTTGAAGTGGAAAAGAAAATGGGATGGTATCTTTATTCTCATGTCACAGCTCCACATTAATTAAAATCACTTGACATGCTTTGAAAGGTTGTGTACTAGTAGGCTAAGAAAGGGATAAGTGATCATCATCAATTTTACCTTGAAGAAATCTTGATGTTTATGAGCACATTGAATTGGCTCACAGGACTTGCATCATTAGATGTTAAGAATGAGAACTGTTCTTTGAAATGCCCTATCTTCTTATCAGGAGAGAATGAACACATTAATGTCTATTTTGGACAGTTTTTTTTAACTTTATCCTGATGCTTGTAGAAGCATCATAAAAGACATTTTTGCAAACAACCAAAAAATAGTAACACTAGACCCCTACGTGTTTAATGTTATGTGAATGATTTTAATTTTTATTTAATCTTACTTGCTGTTTATGCCAAAAAGGAATAAAAAGGGGTTGAGAATAAAACACTGTAATGCAATTCTACAGCCTTATATGTCTTCATCATTGTTGCTCTCACCAAATGCTATAACCCACTTACAGCTTTTTAAAAAAGACATATAATGGTTATATATTCTTGATTTTCCATAGACATTTAGAATTGCCTATGCTTTCATTTCCTCTGGGTTTGTTCTACTTTTCGTTTCATCTGGATCCTCTGCAAAGTAAAACCTGCCATACTGACAGAAAATACATCTCTTAGAACATGAGCATCTGAGAGAAGACTTTGTAATTACAGATGAAATGCATACAATGTACCTACACTGCTATACCCAATTCCACCCCCCCATAAGAGCATTTTGAAAGCCCAAATTTACTATTATTGTATATGCTTTAGATGTACGAATTCCAGAAATAAGAGAAGAGATGCCACCGCTAAATGTATTCTTCACACTTTGAGTACATTTTAGGGAACTGTGATTCCTCCCCTTGCAAATAATGGACTTCAAACAGGAAAATGCTATTAGAATGAAATATGATTCATACAAGCACCATGCCCATTCCAAATAGGAAGGTAAAAATGTAGAAATGGAAGACAACTTGCCAAATTTTATACTTGGTGCCAGATCACTCTCGGATCATATAAAAACAATAATGGATATAAGATACAAGCATCTATTCTGAGCTATTTCATCTTCAAAATGAAGCTGAGGACAAACGAATGCCCTGTTAGATTCAGACTCATTTTAATAAGATGTGTGATGTTGAGGCACTGTAATTAGGCTCCTCCCACAGCCAAATGTCACTAGAATTATCATTCAAGACTAATCCAGACGAGATGAATTTGGAACATAATGTTTAGAAATCATGCACTGCAGTGAATTATATAATATGGTTCCTCTAGTCTTAGCCTTTTTACTTCTACCAAGCATCCTCAATTTTCCACTGGGTCTGGGTATGACAGTGGGAGAAGACACTGAGTGGATTTCAGGGTTTAGTCACATGTGACTGTTAACAGGACTAATGGTGAGTATCATCTTTCTGGGTATTCATTTAGGCATCTCCGCAGCAAGAGATGGAATCACACCACCATCACGAGAAAAGAGGCAGGAGTGAAGTGTGTACATTGCTCCCTGAGATTCCTGTGCACTGAACTTAAATGGAGGAGACAGCTTTGACACCAAAGGGATGGCAGAGAAGAAGCAGTAGAATGAGACAGAGCAAGGGAGAAAGGAAACCAGTATGCTTTGGGGCAGGAGGATGGTTTGCAAAATTGAATGCCTCTGGGCACTTACTTGGAAGAGCAGGTTTGCCTAGAACTAGAGTTTCTTCATGCTGAGATATTTGGACATTCACTTGGAGGGCAGGCAGGGAAGGGAAAAAGAGGAGCTGATACCAAGGGCTAAAGTAGAAAATTATTTTGGAAATGATGATGACAACACACGTACAAAGTGTTTAAGCCAGGATCACACCAGGCTGCCCCCTGGGCCAGGCAGCCTCTTGCATCTGTTTGTACAAGCCTCACAAGAAAGAGATGAACACCCTGCTGAACTTTGTAACCCCTGTCCCTGGCATTTCACAGAGCTTATCTCCCTGGAAAGGGTACAGCCCCATCCCAGAGCTTTTCTCCCTAGAAAGGGCACAGCCTCTACCTGAGAAAGGCATGGAGCTCCCCACTTTAACATTCTGGGAAGAAATTTTAAAAAATGGCCTGATTTGTCATCAGGCCATTTCCCAACCTGGAACTTGCTAATACTGCACAAGAAACCCCCCTTTTCTTCCATCGGCTTACATACCTGTAGCTTAAACCCTATATCTATGCCACCATTCCAATACCAGGTGCAGCTTCTCTAACCTAACTTACTGGGCTATCAAATCTGCCCAAGAGTTATTTTCCCAATAAAACTTTTCTGTACTATTTATTTCTGACTTAACCTGTGTCCTTACTGCCCCTCTGCCTTTGCCACTCATCTTGGTACTGAAACCCAGGAATGATTTGGGTTAGCAGGATGTCTGTAACCATATCTGCTGTCTCTTGTTTGGTAGGGAAGGCTTCGACCGAATCTGTAAAAATATCTACCAATGTGAGAAGGAATATAAAGCTTTGTGTTTAGGCATGTAAATAAAATCGATCTGATAATCTTGGCTGGGCAGGTGGCCAAGTAAATGGCATGTGGGATATTTGGCTTAAGGGCTCCTTGAGTACTTATAGCTTTCATATGGGGCAAGGGAAGCTAACATTCTGTATAAACTGGGACAGTTTAGGGTCGTAAAATATTAGCTGTAAAAAATGGAACAAAGCATGAGGCCCTATGTGTAAAAAAGAATGTATTTGGTGAATGAGACACTCAGCTTGTTGTGTGTGTGATGCTGTTTGGTTGTGAAGAACTATCCACCCTTCAGGTGGTTTCTTTCCTCCTTTCTGAGTTAGGGTGTGTAAGAGGGCTACACATTGGGGACAGTGAAGTGGAGAATTGGAGCTGGATTAGCAGAGTTAGCAGTAAGGTTTCTGGCAATAGTGTCTGTATTATTGCTGCCCTGTGTGACAAAAGAGTTATCAGTTTTATGTCCTCTGCAATGGATGATAGCTACTTTGGTGAGTAACTGAAGAGCCTGAGGGCCTATGGCATGGTGGCATCTGTGAGGTAGACTTGGTCTGCATGCTACTGGGCAGCTGTAAAAACCCACTCTCGCTCATCAGGGGTGAGCATAGTGGTGTGGACTAGATAAAGGTAATGCCAAGTTAGATCATAAGCCGGTTGAGGTATGAAAACTCTTTAATATAAGTATCATGGTCATTAGAAAAGGTTCTTAAGTGTTTTTTTTTCTATTTGAGAAAGATTTGTGAGAGAAAACAGCTCATGTACTTGAAAAGGGCCTTCCGCCCCAGCTACTTCAGGGCGAAGGCAAACATGATGTGAGAAGTAACCAGGGAGGGTAGAGGGTCAGGAGAAAGAGGAAGAGGTGAGAGGGAGCTGCAAAGTCTGAGGAGGGGCCTGAGTAGGCTCTGAGTCCCCAGAGGATGGGAAAGCATAGGGTGGAGGATGCATAGGTGAGAGGGACTACACTTCCAGGCAGTCAGAGGCAGCAGGAGTGGTCTGTGCATTGGCTGGAGGTAATGGGAGTTTATTAGAGGCCACCACAGATGACTGAGCAAAGAGGACTTGGTCTGGTTAATAGGATGTACACAAAGTAGGGTGAGAGCAGAGGAAGAAGAAGACCTAAATGTATGGATTCTCTGACCACTTTGGGGTTCATTGACAACAATTGTCAAGGTCGCAGAGGACATTGAGATGATCAGTGAAACCTGTTGTCTAATTTGTATTGTGGCCACGATTGGCTACAGAAAAGGATCAGACACTTAGAGCAAATGTCTAGAGGCACGCCCAACTTAGTAAGAGTGACCAAAAAACATCCCAAGAGACTGTCTCTGGGAGGCTTAGAGAGTGAGTTTCCCATGGCATTTTACATAGCAGGGGGTACAGGCAGAGGAGAAGGACATCTCCTTGTCCCTGTCCTCACCTATCAGTCAGGAGGTGGCTCAGTAACCCGAGAAGCATCCCAGTCAGAGTTAGTGGCCCAGTAGGAGACTCATGGACTTTACCAAAACAGAAAGGCTCCCCAGTGCAGTTCTGCAACTGTTTAACTGGCATGTGGGGATCCGGGATCAGTGACAGTGAGAGACACCACAAGAATCTCAGGAGGGGGGAGGCCTGGTTCCGTGGCTGGCTAAATGGAGGGTAATCAGAGACCCTTGTAAAAGCTAAGAAAAGGAGGGAGGGAGTTTTTAGGAAACTTTTCGAGAGAGAGGGATGCAGCAGATTTTAAATAAGGTGTGAGAACAGACACTGCATAGCTGCTAGGGAGAAATAGGAGGTAGATTCTAGAGTAAGTCTGAACTCGGGCACCGCAAAAGTACTAGCACAAAGCACACTGATAGGTAAAAGAAACTCAGTCTCACCCTTTGTGTGTTAGTCCAATCTGAAGGGGCAGTGACTGCCATGCCCAGTGCCTGTAGCCCTGTCAGCAGCAGGAATCCCAGGAAGTAGACACTGAGACAATTGGCCAAAGGTCACATGAGAGGGAAGAAGATACAGGAAAAAAATGGGGACAAGAGAAGGTGATCTTATCGTCACATGCCATGCAGAGAAAGGCAGTTATTTCCAGCTCCTCTTGGTACTAGAGTGGCAGGATAAATCCCTGTCATGGAAACCCTTTTGGAGGCTAACATTTCCGTGTGAGTTTGCTGGTGTTCAGTGTCCAGAAAAAACAAACAAAACAGGACAAACATGCACAAAAATACTGACAAAAAAAGCGCTTTCACAGGCAGGCTTCAAAGGTCCATGAAAGCGGAGGAAGGGGCTGTGTGTTGGCCAAAGGAAAACTGGGATGGCACAAAAGCCCCTCTTGCTGGTCCCAGGTTTCGGCACCAAGATGAGAGGTTGAGAAGGAGCTTCAGAAAGGAGATAGAGCTTGGTTAGGGAAGAAAAGCAAAGATAAGCTTCATTGATGTAGGGAAGGACTTTTCAGAAGGGTAGGGACAGCAGAGAGAAAGGGATAGGAACATTTTGAGCTCCTGAGCAGGGCCCAGGCTTGAGAGTTAGGCCGGGGAAGACACACCCAGTATTGGGCAGTGTGATATATATATAGGGATTGAGCTACAGGCATGCGGGCTGATGAAAGAAAAGAGAGGTTTCTTGTGCTGCATTTGCAAGTTTTGGGTTGGGAAATGACCTGCTCACAAATCATCTCTTTTTTCAAACTTGCTTCCCTGAATGTTTAAGGGGGGAGTTTTGTATTTTGCTCAGGTAGAGGCTGTGCCCTACCTGGGGAGTTAAGTGTGGCGGTCATGTATTTGATGTCAATTTCATGATTGAGAGTGTAGGGGTGGAGTCTGGCCTGTCACTTTGGAGATAGCCAATGAGACTTCTGCGTGAGCATGGCTTTCTCCTGAGAATTCTATGAAGTCTTGCGGTATTTCCCAGTTGGAGAAGACAGACTTGAGAGAGTCTCTTTGAGAGAAAAAACACTGACAAGATGAAATGAAAGCATGCTGATCGATCTTGATTCCTGGAGAATGGAGGAGTCTGAGGAGAGGCCACATGGGTTTGCCCTGATGAAACTAGACTTCTAGGGCCAGAGAAGCCACAGAGAGACTTCTGCCAGCACTGAGATGCTTCTACCACCAATGGATACTGCTGATGGACCTTGAGTCCTAGAAATGAGGAGGCATGGGGAGACCCCTGCTACCGCCAGGACTCTTTTGCTACATGTGCTTCATGAGTTGGTAGGAGACATTATAGACTGGTATTGGACATATGGGCTAATATGGGACTCATGACTTTGGACTGGAATGGGTTGAAATGCTTTCTCAATGTTCCATTCCTCTTATATATAAACCTTTCCCTTATATCAATATGTGTGTTTATGAATTTATTTCTCTTGTCTACCCAGACTAACACAATAAGATCTGTGAAATGCCAGAGGCAGTGGTTACAATGTTCTGCAGGATGTTAATCTCCTTCTTATGAGGCTGATGCAAAGGGGTGAAAGGGGCTGCCTGGCTCAGCGGCCAACCTGGTGCCACCCTGTACCAAACATGCCAAACTTTTGACAATAGTGAAAGTGGGCTTCGTATTCATTGTTAACAACTTCCTTCTCGTACGGGGAATAGTGGGGAGGATCAAGAGTTGGGAAGTTTGGGGACTGGGCCCACTGGCAACAGACTATAGGACTGAAGCAAGAGCTGGTTGAGGGTTAAATTGGAGATGGTTTTCGTCCATTCCTGCAAAAACTTAAACAAACAGGGGACTAGAAGTAATAGTACACAGATTATTATTATAGACATGACAAGGGGCATAATCCAGGACATGGCAGAATTTTGAAACCACAAGGTGAGGCCAGTGGTCCCCCAGTAACATTTTCTGATTTCATCAGCCACATTGCAGAGGGCCTTAAAATTTGTTCAACTACAAATTGTGCTTGATACAATTGCTGCATGGATTGCTGTAATAGCTGTACGTTCCTAAATGAAATTGACTTATAAAATAAAGACAAAAATCTTTGTAAAATTCCTCAAGCAAGGCAAGGTGTAGGCCAAGTGACTGAAAAGATAGAGACCTCCCAGAGGTTAATGCAAAGAAGAAATTGCCTGGAACAATCATGGTATATTCTGAGTTCTATGTTGCCATTGCAATGAATTATAAGACCCAGTTATGAAACAAAGAATGCTATGGAAGGGATGGTTGGGGATGAGGCAAGTCTTCAACCTCATAGACATTCGCCTTGGGTATAGCTAATGTGGGAGTTGGTTTACCTCCTGTCTAGAGGAGATCAGAGACCAAATTATACATCATCTTTACCCCTACAGATCAACTATGTTAACTTTTACTTTATTTGATCTTGATTTCATTCTTGAGTTACTTCTATTCACTAATGTAAACTGAAATTTGAATTATGGACCCTTTGGCACTGGGATGAATTGCATGCTTATGGAAGATCAAAGCTCTGAATATTGAAGAGCCAAGAACAAGCAACTTATGGACTTATGGCGGGGGTAGGGGTGTGTGGAAAGAGAACAAGTTGACTGTAACTAGTATTAATATATCCCCAAATCAAGGCAAATCAAACTTCAGATCCGTTCAAGCAGGAGATGAAGACTATAATTAGTGGATTGCAAAACTGCATTCTAGAAGAACCAAACCAAATTTATTAAAACTTAGCTCATTGAACGGACCATGCCAAGTAGCATTAAGTTTGTTAAGCAACTGGATGTACAGTGTTGATCATGGGAAACCCGTGCAATTCTTCTTTTTTTTTGTGGCATCAGTGGCAATTTTCTCGTGTACTTCTTAAGGAGGGAGAAATCCATCACAAAAAAAACAGCAG
Source organism: Nesogale talazaci (assembly GCA_004026705.1). Classification (NCBI taxonomy): domain Eukaryota; kingdom Metazoa; phylum Chordata; class Mammalia; order Afrosoricida; family Tenrecidae; genus Nesogale; species Nesogale talazaci. The sequence continues at coordinate 20,887 of PVJH01031092.1, forward strand.
CAGAGACTCATTCTCTGTTTGGGAAGGCAAATTAAGCACATACCTCATGACTGATTACTGATGGCTTGATGAAAAAATTGTGTCTATCTCATGTAAAAGTTGGTAAATCAAATTTGTTGGTTTGAATCCACCTAGTGCAAGTAACTGGACAAGCTCTTTAAAATGGAGCTAATTTTTCAAATTTTCTTTTTTATTTTGTTGGCTAGTATGGGGGTCTATTTTGTTCTTTCTGGACCTCAATATTATTTTCCATGACTAAAATGAGTACAAATCTGGAACAGAATTGTGGTTTTTGTGGCCATAAAATATCCCCGGACAAAGGAAAAGAAGGTGCTTTTTCTCTGATATCCTTCAGCTGCAACTCATTCTAGCAGGCTCCAGATACTCATTATACTCATTGATTTCAACCACTAATTTGCAGGTTGCTATTTTAACTCAAGGCAACTTCAGTTTGATATACCCAAACCCTGCTATCATTAAAAGGAAGTGTGGTGGCATTATTGGGTAAGTGTTGGACTGCTAACAAGAAGTTGGTAGTTCAAACCCATCAGCCATAATGTGGGATGAAGATGAGGCTATGTGCTCCTCCAAAATATTTACAGCATTCGAAACCTTAGACAGGGTTATTATGCATCATAAGTAACTCAGTCTGGCTTATGTGGTGTCCTTATAAGGGGCTGTCTTAGTGCTGTAGAACAAGGTGTGGACTGCTAAGCACCCAGAGTAGGCAGTTCAAATCTAGCAGCTACTTTGCAGAAGAGAAACTAAGTTATACGCTCCTAGAGCAATTTATCACCTCAAAAACTATATGAGTTAAAAAAAAAACAACTATGTGAGTTCAAATCGAATTGATTGCAGTGATCGAATTGGGTTTGGTTGTGATATGTGTGAGGTTCAACACACCTCCTCAGTAGAAGCCTCCTTCTAGAGACAGTCACACTTTATCAACTGCATTTGATTTTTTTTCTTTTTCTTTTTTTCCTGCACTTGATTTTGTAAACAGTGGAAACCCATCACCTTTAAACTTAACAACATCTTCCTATGAGAATAAAATTGTATTTTAAAGCAAAAACTAGGTGCTGGATACTTAGAGCAGCTTTACATTTATTTACTGTTCAGATAAAAATACTAAATGTGTATATGTGTAAGAATATATATACTTGTGTGTGTGTACATATACAGGGGTTTCAAAAGTTTGTGGGAAATGGAATGAATATATATTAATATAATCCATAAGCACTAAATTCTACTTCATTAAAAACAAACAGCAAAACCACTTCTTTGAGTTGATCCCAAATCATGGCGCCCACAGACAGACTCGAACTGCCCCCAGAGGTCTACTGAGGTTGCAAATCTTTGTGAGGGCAGAGAGTCTCGTCTTTCTCTTTTGGTGTAGTTGGTGGTTTGACATCCACCTTTGGAGTTATCCCCCAGGGGATATGGCCACCTTATATAAGTCATTTATTTATGATGTCTCACATCTCTATAGGCGTGCTTAATATTTATTATCACATGAAATCATACAAAAACCATGCAACTACATGCTGTTTTCTCTGTCCAGGACAATTGCCTTTGTGGTAACAAGATCACTATCTTTTCTGGAATGATTTCAGACAAGGTCATTCCATCTGGGATTCTAGGAGTTCCAAGCTCTTTGCTGATAGCCAACACTTCCATTTGTCCAAATTAAAGTAACCACCTTGCCACAAAACCATATAATTCCATAATAGAAGTGTCTTTAAAGATAGTTTTATCAGATCACTATTTAGATGACTTACTAATTCATTCAGTGGAGGACACCATGTGACTCAGGGTGGCTCTATTGTTTCCTGCTCCTCATTTCTTGGATTTATAAATCAAATGCTTATTCTTCTTATTTGCCATCTGTTAATGCTGGGTACTGCAGCAGCTTAGACTTAAAGGACACATCACATGTGGCAAATCTGCTGCACAAGATCTCTTTCAAGTCTTGAAAAGCAAGGATGTTAACATTAAATACAGGGTGCTTATATTTTCCATTGCCTCATATGCACGTGAAAGCTGGGCACTAATAAAGAAGACCCAAGAACAAGCACTGCATCTGAATTGTGGCAAAAATACCTTGGGCTTCTCCAGGGCCAAACTGACCTGTCTTGAAAGACGTACAGCTAAGACGTTTCTAAGAAGCAGGACGGTGAGACTTTGTCTTACATACCTGGGCTGTGTTGCCAGGTGAAACCAGCTCCTGGAAAAGGAGATCCTGCTCGGTAAAGTAGAGGGCAGCAAAAGAGAGGAAGAGTCTCAAGGAGATGGACTGACATCGTGACGCCAACGCGGGGCTCAAGCATAACAACAATTGTGAGGACCATGCAGGAGCAGGTCTCGTTCTGTTGTAGTGTACAGAGTGTCCCTGTGGGTCAGAACAGATCTTATGGTGCCTACCAACAACAACAATAAAGAGTAACAGGCTTTTTTTGTTGTTACAGATTTAGACAATTGGGCCCACATTAGTATTTGCTGCCAGCTTATTTCTAATGCTAAGCGTCCTTTAGGTAAGACTTGCTCAGATGCCCTTGGAGATATGGGGTCAAGGTACCAAGACACATTTGTTCACCAGAATTATAAATGTCTCAGCCTCAAGATCCCACAAGAATCAAAAACTACAGACCGATATCCCCAATGAACATTGATGCAAAAATCCTTAACAAAATACTGGTCTAGTAAAATAAAGGCAAACAGTTGGAGGATGAATAACGAACTTCTGCGCCATGAATGGGTAATGACCCAGATTAGAAGGGAGAGCAAAACATTTCTAGAAATTAATGAGAATGAGAATACTTCCTATCAAAACCTCTGGGACACTGCGAAGGCAGTTTTCAAAGGTAGCCTGATTGCAATAGGAGCATATATGAAAAAGGAGGAGAGTCTTACGGCAGACACACTCTCACAAAAACTCCAACAACTAGAACAGAGCCAGCAGAATAATCCCTCCAACAGTAAAAGAAAAGAAATAATAAAAATTAGGGCAGAGTTGAACCACTGGGAAGACAAAAAACAATGCAAAAGATTAATGCAGCAAAAAGTTGGTTCTTTGAAAGGATTAATAAAATCGACAGGCCACTGGCAAACCTGACCAAAGAAAGGAAAGAACAAGCAACAATAGACAGGATGAGGAATGAAATGGGGGAAATCACAACAGACCCTAATGAAATTAAACAGATCATCACAAAGTACTACGAAGATCTGTA
>PVJH01031093.1:0-25074 GCA_004026705.1 Nesogale talazaci
CTGGGCGGAGAGTAGCCAGGGCAGCCACAGGGGCCCAGTGGTGGCTTCCAGGTCTGGAGGAGCCAAGCCACCACCAGCTGTCCTCTGTGGAGGTCCCCCACCCCCACCCCAGCAGCTGCAGGGGCCAGGCAGAGTCCGGCACAACTGCAGCCCGGAGGGCACATGGGAGCACCTGTTTGGACAAACCAGGCAGGTGACCAGCCAACACCAGGAAGTTACCCACAAAAGGCAGGGATTAAGGAAACAGGTGGCCAAGGCATCTGCCCTTTCCACAAATGCTCACTGAGCGACAGCAGCGCAGACATCTGCAGCCCTTGTGAGGTGGGTTTTGTCCTTGGGAAGTAACACACAGTCTTCGTATAAGCAGTGAGAGTGGGACATCCTTGCGCAGTGAGCAGTGCTTCTGCTCAGTGATGGAAGCTCTGGGGACCGTGGCGATGGGCAAGCACTGTATGTAACTGCCACCAAGCTGTCCACTTAAAATCGCAGCTTTACGTGACATAGAGTGCTCCACAATAACAACCATGGATTACACGGATGTGTCCCATGAGGAAGCAGAAGTCCCCTCTGGGTCCACACCTTCTTCATTGTTCTCAGTTTGGCGTGAGGCCTTTCCTGAGATCTTATGAGCATGTGGCCAGGACGGCTTCTAACTAAAGATAGGATCGGGGCTTTCGTACTACGGTCCTGCACTTCACACATCAGGACACGTGCCATTTGTCTTGTTCGTTGTTGTCGTAGCTCTGGGGTGTGGGGATAAAGAGCGGCATGTCCACGTGTCCTATTTTTCCCTCTGATGTGTTTCTGTGACCCACGTCTTCAGATATATACTTCCTACCCTCTGGTCCCAGGATTTGTGACCTCGAAAAGAAAAAACAAAAGGGCGGCTTTGAGTCACGGTGAGCCCCTGGGGATCAGTCAAACTGTACTCCAAAGGGTTTTCAATGGCTGTGATCTCTCCAGGGAAAGGGTCAAGGGTGGCCACAGGTGAAAGCCTCCAGCTGCTAATGGGGGGAAGGGGGAGGGAGGCGGTGTGTGGCTGTTTTAACTGACCAGCAGTTCTGTAAGAGAAAGATGTGGCTTTCACAAAGATCTGTAGCCTGGCAAAGGCCCTGGCGCAATTCTCCCCCAGCTCACGGGGTCGCTGTGGTCAGAACAGCCTCAACAGCAGGGCTTGTCTCGGTTTGGTGACCTTTCAGTACAAGCTCACCAGGCCCTTCTTTTCAGCGGAGTGTCAATCCCTTCCCCATTCAGGGAGGGTCCTCAAGGCAGCATCCCTGCATCCCCCAAAGCCCACCAGGCCCACTGTCATCACGTCCACTCCGACTCATCGCGACCCTGGAGGAAAGGGTGGCACGGAAGCCCCTGTGGCTTTCTTGAGGGGAGTAGAACGCCTCATCGTTCTCCCAAGGAGCAGCTGGTGGTTTCGAACTGCAGACCTCATGGTTGGTATCCCAATGTGGGACCACCCTGCCACCGGGGCGCAGTGCTGCCATATTAGAAGTTGAACAGATATGGCTGATCCACTTCCTGAAATGGATTTCGCCCCCACCCCCCTCCCTCGCAAATGGTGGGAAATGTACAAACATGCTCGTTCACACAGTTTGCACAGGTCAGCGGAGAGCTGTGATCACGTTCTGCCCTAGGATTCCTCTGCTTCTCTCCAGCAGCACCTGGTCCAGAAGGAGAAAGACAGGACGCTGGCACACACAGCTCAGTGAGGTTCACTTATTTTCTTGTCTGTGTTCCTGCAGGCCATGGCAAATAACTATGCATAAGAAGTGCCCAAGACTTTGCGACTTGGAAAGGTGACCGGGGGTGGGGGGGTGGGGGAGGGAGAGGAGAAATAAAGTGATGCATACATCAGTCTCACCTTGGGCGTGTCTTTCTTAGCAAACTGCCCAACTACCCCAAACAACAGGGCCAAACTCATCGCCATCCAGTCCCTTCTGATGGGACCTTCCCTGTGTTTGGGCTGAGCTGTCCCACAGGGCTTCCTTGTCTGTGACCTCTACAGAAGCAGCCTGCCAGGCCTTTCTTCCACAGTGCTGGGAGTGAGTGCAAACCAACCTTTGGTTTAATGGTTGAGGGCAAACAGTATGCTCTACCCAGGAACTTCACCCTAAAATCTTAAAATGCCCTTATAAGCTGGGGTCAGGGCGGACTGAAGGACCTGAGGGTGGGCGTGAGGTCCCAGGATTGCCCTGAGGTCCCAGGGTGACCCCAGTTCCAGCCAGACGTCTCCACTGGGTTCCCTGTTCCCTTGGACAAGCAACTTGCCTCCCCTAGCACAGAGTGGGAACCGGGTGAAATAACAGTAGGGACACAGATTGAAAAGGTAGGTGCCACCTTTGAAAGGAAGATGAATTTTTACAAAACAAAAAGTGAAAAATGGGCGAGAGTCCATGTTCACCTCGGAGATGACAGCCCAGGGCCCAGGGACACTGGGCACCGTTTAGACGTCACTGAGCAGTCAGAGTCAAGCTGCTCACACTTGGGCAGGTAGCCCCACTGCGCCTGCTGCCCCGAGAAGCACTGGCTGGTCTCTGGGTGGCAAAGACTCCCATCCCTCCGTGGTTCTCAAGGGGGGTGATTGTGTACCCCACCCAGGAGACGCCTGGGGGTGGTGGAGACACTCTGGTTGTCATGACTTGGCAGCTAGGGGCAGCTAGCGCTCCCTGCAGACAGCCTCCCACTGCCTGGGATGGCATCGGTCCTCAATGCCCACAGGGCTGAAAACGCTTGCTGAGGAGAAGGCACTCAGGTCACAGACCAGTCACAGCCCCAGGAACTGGCCACGTGTGTCAGGCTCATGTGGCATCCGTGCACCCACTGTTCATCCGTCTTTCATGTCCATCTGGAAGCCTGTCTGTCCACAGATGTGGGCTGTACAGTCCTGGAGCAGGATGGTGTGGGGATGAAAGAGATGGCAGCGTACAGGGTCCACGCCTCATGACGTTTTAAAGAAGAGTCTTTTCCGGAGGAAATTAAAGCAGCCGGGCATCTGCTTGTACCTCCCTTTCTCGGAGACAGCATTGGCCACCTGTGAAGACAAGGTGCACCGGATGCTGTGAGCGCTCACCGCTGACAGAATAACGAAGTGAGGCAGGTGACACGGTCGCCACGAGACGGACAACACTGCCCAGTGTCCTAGGTGTGAGACAAGCTGACCTGTAAGCCAGCCTGTAAGGGCTTCAAAACGGTCCTGGGAAAATGCCATTCTCTCTTCATTCCTTTTTCCAGGGACCGTTGTGAAGCCCCCTTGATAGAAAGCAAAGGTTCCTGGTGGTTCCTGGGGTAGGAAGGAGCCCTGGGAGGGCAGTGAGTTAAGGGCTGGGCTGTTGACAGCAAGGTCAGTGGTCCAAATCCACCGGCTCCTTCATGGGAGAAAGATGAGGCCATCTGCTCCCCTCGGGATCAACATCCATGGGAGACCGATACAGGGGTCAACTGGAGGGCAGTGCTGCATGGAGGACAGGGAGCCTGCGGCAGGAGGTGGTGAGTGTGAGGAGAGGGACCTGGACCAGGGCAGGGACAGCGTCTGGAGAAGGTAAACCTGTGGGAGTTTCTGTGCTAGCGAATGTGTCATTCTGAAACACAGGTCTTAGAATGTTCCCATTCTGGAAAAAGAAAAAGGAGGCACTAAAATGGCAGCCTCCTGCCACTAAAAGAACATTCACCTTAGTTAAAAATTCACATTCAAAAATCTCAAAATTTCATGCAATGACACTGAAAATGATCAAAAAGTCAAAAATGTTACGTTGAATGGATGGATTCCCCACATCACTCCCCATAAAGTTCAAATCCTGCTGAAAGTGAGGTGGGAAGCAGAGAGCAGGGTCAGGTGCAGAAGGCCAGGCCTAGCCCAAGCGGACCCCTCCCCACCGCTTTGGCCCCTGGACCAGGACCAGATGAGGGGCAGGCACCCCTGGGATTGCACCCACTGCCCTGTGCTGCTCTCCTCTGCTCGGCTCAGGGACTTCCCTAGGAAGACTGGGTGGTCCCAGCCCTCCCCCCTCTCCTGTGACACGAGATGCCACAGCAGTACAGGAGGGACCCCGGGGGCAAGCATGAGGTTCTGAACCTCTGCCTGGAGGGGGATGTTGACTGGAGGGAGGCTCTGTCAGGGCCTGCTAAGAAGGTCAGAGCCAGCAGAAACCTGGTTCCTAGAGACGGAGAGCTGAGGACAACTGGGTGGGGGGCAGCCTCATGGCCTGCCTGAGTGCTATGCTTAGCCACAACCATCCATCAGTCTAAGGGCTTCAGAGAAGAGCCCTCAGGGAGTTGCCATCCTGGGGACCCCCAAGAGGGCAAATGTCACCCTCTAGGCAGTGTGTCTCATGTTCAGAGAAGAGGGAGCTCTGGCTCCCCAACACGTCATGGGCAGATGCATGGAGGGACGTTCCTGCCTGCTGTGCGTGGGCTCAGTGCTGTCTCTGTCCGGCCAGCGTCCTCCTCCCCATCTCGAGGAAACCACCCCACTCCCCCCGCGCGCACCCCGCTCCTGCGGGCAGGCTGGCCTCACCCTGAGCAGGAGGGTCTGGAGGTCCTCGGAGTCCGCCCACTGCTCAAAGACGCTGTCCAGGGTCTCGATGTACCAGGAGCCGCACGTGGTGTTCCTCCAGGAGACAAAGCCTTAGCAACGAGAGGGGTGGGCCTGGTGGATGGGCCTGACCCGCCTCTGGACCACGGGGAAGCACTCACGCCTCTGTCGCCTTGTTTTGTCCTTGCCGTCACCTGGCGACGCTGGGGAGGCTACCTATCTATCCCATCAGGAAGCCAAGGCTCCAACAGTCTGCTGGTTCCCCACCACCTTGCCCTGCCACCTGGCAACCCCCCGGGGAACCTAAAGGATCCCCACCCTCACGTCTGAAAAGGAGGTGGCGTGGCGGCTGAAGCAGAACAAGGACCCACCGGAGCGCCCGCCTCCTTCCCTCGGCCCTCTTCCTTCCCACCACAGCTGCCTTAGGAGAGGGGAGAGGACCACTCACCCGGGAAGGTGGAGTAGGACACAAAGATGTCGCTGGGTGTGGGTAAGCTAGCCACAGCATCCGGCTGGTCCGGGCTCCCCAGGCCTTCCGGGAAGGGGGTGGCATCGGACTCGACGTTGCTGTCCGAGGCCCTGTCTTCGGGGGACACAGAGTCCACCTTGAACCCGTGGTCTTTCTGCTCTGCGGGGGGTGGACACGAAGCAGCAGCTTGTCACCGAACCCCAGACCGGGCTCCTCTCCTTGCTTCCCGTCCCTGCCCGAGCCAGCCGGGCTGCTTCTGAGCAGAGCAGGACCAGCTTCCACCTCCCTAGGAGCCCCGTGCCCCGTGACTGAGGCCGGACCCGTACAGCAGCCTCACCCTTCCGCGTCTGCCCACAGGACCCGGTTCAGAAACAGCTCCTGAAGGTGTTCTCCTCCAGCGTGAGGGGGCAGCGGAGCAGGGTGGGCCCTGACCCAGTCACAGCGGGGTCCACTGCAAGAAGCACGCCCCCTCCCCCCACCCCCTGCCACCCTGAGTCCCGGCGGCGGTGGGGTGACTGTGCTTCTCTGAGACAAGGCGCTCCTCCGGTGGGCATTTGGGTCGAGTGGCCCCAGGAGATTGGAGGGAGGAAAAGGAGGGTGCAGGCAGTTCCCAAACAGCTCCAAGAACACTGTGTCCACTGCGGCCCACTGGGCGTCTATAGGATAGACGGGACCCCTGGTGGCGCTGTGGAGCCTCACAAACACTATGCGTCCACTCGACGGCAGGGGCCCTCATCGTGAGAGCAGGTAACAGGTGTCTGGAAGGGAACGCAGCAGGTCTTCTCCTTGTCACCGGTTCGGGCCCCAAAGGAGCCCTGGTGGTAGGGGGTTACACACTGGGCGGCTGGCAGTTCGAAACCACCAGCCGCTACGCAGAGAGCGATGAGGCTTCGTAGTCTGGCTAAGAGCGACAGTGTCGGGCTCACAGGGGCATTCTCCCCTGCTCGACAGGGCCGCTCTGCATAGGCATCTACTCCATTGGCAGTGAGACTGACTGGCTTTGTTTTTTTATGGCCCCTGAAGGCTTTTTGTTGTTTGACTCATTTTAGGGGGGGCTCGTACAACTCTTATCACGGTCCATACACACATCCATCGTCTCGAGTCCATTTGTACATGTGCTCCCACCATCGTTTTCAGAGCGTTTGCTACTTGAGCCCTTGGTATCAACTCCTCATTTATTTCTCCTCACTCCCTCCCTCGCTCCCTCATGAATACTTGATAATTTACAAATTATTTTTTTTCATCTCTTGCCCTATTCAATGTCTCCCCCGACCCCCTTTTCTGTTGTCCATCCCCCTGGGAGGGAGTTACAGATAAGTCATTATGATTGGACCTTCCCCTTCCCCTCCTAGTATGGCTACTTACTTTCTTTTCTTTTCTTTTCTTTTTTTTTTTTTTTTGGGGGGGGGCATCACTGCCCTCTGGTGGTGGCAGTGGGAGACCCAGCCTTGCTGCTGGATTTGAGCCTCCATCCCAGTGGGCCGCAGTCCCGCGCACAACCACTACGCCACCAGAGCTCAGCCCGGCTACTTACTTTCTATATTGGTCCCAAGGAGGTCTGTCTGTCCTGTATTCCCTGTGCTTCCAGCTCTTATCTGTACCCATATACAAGCTCTGGTCTAGTCAAATTTGTAAGGTAGAGTCATGATAATGGGGAGGGGGTGAAGCATTGAAGAACCAGAAGAAAGTTGTATGTTTCATCAGTGCTACACTGTACCCTTACTACCCCACCTTCCCCCCCCCCACCCCCACCCTCGCCCCGTGTAAAGGGATGTCCAATTTCTTACAGATTGGCTTTGGGTCTCCACTCCGCACTCTCCCCACGCCCAATCCACATTATGATTTTTGGCTCTGGGTCGTTGATGCCTGACACCTGATCAGAAACTGCTTTTGATCTATGAAGTGTACCCATCATTTTGCAGTTAGTTGTTATTTTAACCACATTTACATGGTTCTTCCGAAAGCAAACTTAAACAAAGTCACTGTAAAGCTCACTGTGCTGCTAAGGGCTGGCTGCAGTGCCTCCCGGTCCTTTTTCTGTCTGCTCTCAGATAGTGAGGTGCACGCTGCAGACACAGCAAATGTGCTTTCCCGGTTACAGCACCCCAGGGTCCCCCGGGCAACTGTAGCGCCCTCTCTGAAAGATGCTGAAGCACATGTGCACACACACAAGTCCTCACCCACACACAGCACCCCAGGGGGGCAAGAACTCTACCGCACAGGGGAGGGAATGGAGCTTCCGCTTCAGGGGCTAAAAACCCAAGACAAAACAAAACAAAAAAAACACCTATCTTCAATTCACATTGAGATTTGCCTAAGAAAATTCCACAGGACAATCCTGTCTCTCATGCATCTAGAATACAGGGAAGCACATATCCAGTGTCCCTGTGGCCGGGACTGAGAAAGGAACCTGGAGGCGCGCTGGTGAAACGCTCAGCTGCTTTCTGAATGGGTGGTTGGCGGCTGGAAGCCACCCAGCTGCTCTGCAGAACGAAGACCTGGCAGTCTGCTTCCAGGGGGCTGGCAGCCTGCAAGGCAGCCCTGCTCTGTGACACAGCTTGACCTCACAGCAGCAGCAACAGAGGCAGCGAAAGGAGGAAAGGTGCCACCCCTGTTTCTCCTGGGAAAGATGGCTTCAGCCGCACAGGTCTGTGGGTCTCAGGGGTGCTCTTTTGGTCTTGGCCACAAAGCCAGGTACGTAAGCCCTCACCTGCTGTGTTTGGGGCATCCAACTTACTCTCGCTTTCTCCTTGCCTTCGATTTCTTTGGTCTTGTTCTGAAATAACACTTGGAACAGCGGTTCTCAACCTGTGGGTTGCAGCCCCCTCGGGAGCTGAACAACCCTTTCACAGGGGTCGCCTGATTCCTAACAGTAGCAAAGTGACAGTAATAAAGTAGCAACGAAAATAATTTTATGGTTGGGGGGGGCGAGGTCACGACCCCATGAGGACCGATGGTATTAAAGGGTCGTGACATGAGGAAGGTTGAGAACCAGGGGCTTAGAGCTCTTCTTGGGGTTAACTTCTGTGGAGCCAGCCCTCGACCGAGGGTGATCCCAGGTGAAACAGAACCCTCCCAGGGATCAGTGGAGGAGCGGACCGGGGTGATGCACAGGGTTTCCCCAGTCTCAGTTGTGGAAGCAGCTCTCCAGGCCTTTCTTCCCTGCAGCATGCAGGCCTGCTGGACAACAGACGGCGGTGCACTAGCCGGGGCTGAACTCGGTTTCCTGCTTCTAACTCCCAAAGGACCTCAAATCCTATTTGAATCAAAAGGCAGCATCAGGAGGTCAAATGAGGACACAGAGTCCCAGTAATAGGACCCACAGAGATGTTTATACCTCTGGCCCAGTAATTCTACTCCTGGAAACATACCCTAAGGAAGCAATTCAATTGAGGCCAAAAGCCCTGTGTATATAAAGACATTCGTGGCTGTGCGAGCCAAAATTTGAATCTCCCCAAAGTGGCGAACATGAGGGAAGGTTCCTGGTCTCCCTGCAGTGCACTGTCATCCAGCCGCCTGAAGCCATAATCACACCGGCCGTGGATGGAGACATGAAGAAACGCTGGTGGTGAGGCAGACAGAGGACAGCCCGGCAGGGTTTATCAGCTTCACAGAAGCAGACGTCAGGTCCTGTCTCGTACTGACCCACCTTGGTCAGCATCGAGGTGTGGGGCCACCATGCTCCCTGGACGCCCGGCAGTGGCCATAGCGAACGTGCTGCCGCCGTCCAAGAACTGCTGCTGGTCACTCGCCCGCTTTCTTGCAACAAATGTGCGTGCAGGCACCAAGTTGGTTCTGCCCCATGTCATCATGCCAGACCTGCCTCCCACGGTGACCCGAGTGTCCTCAGATCTGTGAAAGCTTCCTGGTCTTAGCGCCTTCTCAACTCAGAGTCTCTACAGTTGCTCTCCTGGTCAATTCTAGAGTCTGCCTCTGTGTCTGAGAACGATCCAAAGTGGGCATGGGAGAAGGAAGCTCGGGTGCAAGTGTATTGCTGCCTGACCAGCCTGAGGCAGGTGCGTGGCACGCCAAAGCAATGGCTAAGGAGACAGGGGAGCCAAGAGACCCTTGGCCGGGGATGGGGGATCTGGGGGCGAGGAAGAGAGCTAGGGAAACTGGGGGGGGTGGGGGGGGTGGGAGGGAACTAGGGAAAAAGGAGCCGGTCAGATGGTGACACTGGCTGGTCTTCATTCATGCCCCCCTCACTCTACAGACAGGGTAGGCCGAGCATTTGGCTCAAGGATGCGTTTTTATAAGAGTTCGATTCATTCAAACCTCCCCGTTGGGCAAGACTCATCTTCCTGAAGGAATAAAAACAAGGCCCTCCCACTCAGCACAGAAAACTTGCCACATGCTGCAGCGTGCCCTTGCCATGTGCTGCCTTCTTCGGGTTTCGGGATTTGAAGAGGTAACCCCTCCCCCCCAAAATGAATGGCATCTGCTTCTGACCACAGCCTTCCACCAGACGCATTTCCACACCAACATGCCTCCGGCCCGGGCCGCACACAACCTCTTGGAGAACGAATGGGTAGATGAGGGGTCGGGGTGTTTTTAAAGGCTAACAACAGTGAATTTGGAAAGAGCAACACCAACGGCATCTAAACCCTGGACCCGCCTTTGGAGGCAACGTAAACAGCAGGACAACAGGACGCCTGCTGACCGAGAAGGTGGACCCAATGGCCTTTCCAGTGGCTCCTGTTCCAGTGGCACCACTGTGGGGCAGCAGTGTGACACCAGTGTTCACAAGGGGGGTCACACACCAGCCAGGACAAGGCAGGGATGCCACCAGTCTGCCATCAGGTCCATCCCGACCCACATGGGCCTACAGCCAGGGCAGGACTGCCCGGTGGGTCTCCGAGGCCTCAAGTCTTTATGGGAGCGGAAAGCCTTGTTCTCCTCCTTGAGAGCAGCTGATGGGTTCAAACTGCCGGCCTTTGGGTTAGCAGCCCAACCCGCAGAGGTGGGGTCTGAATCGCTGCCCTCCAGCCTTCAAACCTTGCTATTCCTAAAGAGTTTCTTACATGAGGTGGTGAGTGGGGGAAGACCCATTCTCAGGCCCCAGGCCCAGTTTTCAACTCATAGCTCCCCCATGTGACAGGGTAGAAGGACCCCACAGCCCGCCATTGCCCTCGAGCCTATTGTCTTTATCTCCATAGGAAGACGGGTCCCAGACCTTTCTCCCTCCCACGCAAGCTACTTTACCACTGAGCCACTTGGGATCCGCCAGGGGGTGGACGAGGAGGGGAGCCTAAATGGTGTCGGTTTTCCCTCCCAGATGTTTTAATCTGGCTCCACGTCTAATCTGAAGAAGAGAGAAACCCTTCTCAGGGGTCCCAGATGTGGGGCAGACATGCCAGCGCCCTCGGTCACAGTGAGGCAGTGGATGATGGGCCTTCTCAATCCCAGGGGGAAGTGCTGTGACTGCCCGGGGGTGGGGGGTGGGGGTGGTGGCAGCACTGCTCGGTTCTCCCCTCCTTTTGGAAGAAGGCACGGAGGGGCAGGTGCAAGCAGGCACTGAGGGCACTCGGGCAGAAGGGACTTAACCTGCTGCCAACCAACGAGTGTACTGCAACTCAAGGGGACTGACAGGATAACATCTCACCGCCCCTCCAGGTTTCTGAGACAGTCACCTTCTCAGGGCAGAAAAGAGAACGGAAACGCTTTGGTTTTCCTTATCCCAGTCCCTCATCAAACTAGACGTGCAGGAAAAGGGAGGCCTTCACTGAAACACAAGGATTTAGTGCCTGGCCTGTGGATTCCCCAAGGCCAACTTGTTCCTTCTCCTTCTCTCGCCTCTGCTTGGCTTGTCCAAGGGTCTGGGGTTGAGTTTGTTAGGGTTAAACAAGCCCACAAAGCTACTCCCGCCAGAGACAGAACATGGAGACCCCAAGTCAAATCAGCTGCCGCCAAGTCAGTGCCAGGTGGCAGCGACCCTGGGTGTCTCAGAAGCACTAGAAGCTGGAGAGGTTTCAGGGGCTGGGGCGCTCAGGGTGACTCCCCAGCCCTTTCTTCTCCGGCACCTCTGGAGGGGCTCAGGCTGCCAGACGTGCAGGTGGTGGCAAGTACAGCCGCTCGTGGCACCACCCAGGATCTCAGAGGTCTACCATCCTCTGAGGAGTGGACAAGCCAGATTGAGGGGCAGCCCTCGGGTCAACAGTGACTCCCTGGGGACCCTCTGACAGCTGAGTGGGGCCTGGGGGCTGCTTACCCCCACCACAGGCCTGGATGAAGAAGAGCTTGGGCTTCCCTCTCAAGCTGGGGCAGCCGGCCCCGTTGAAGATGTTCACGATTCTCTCCACGGACACGGGGCGGCCATCCGTGCCGTACACGGCCCCCGGGAACTGGCGGTGACTGGCCTGGAAGACCAAGGACCTTGGTTATTAGACCAATAAGCAGGAATCCCACAGCCTCCTGGGATGTGACCGGTTCCCAGGGGACAAGCCTTCACAAGGTCTCAGAGTGTCCCGGTTAGCGTTTATTCCCGGAGTCTCTAGCTCAAGTGCCTCCAGGTGCCAGGTGGCCTCGGAGGTGGGGTGGAGCTGGTGAACTGGACCGTGTGCGCCCGCTCCCCCGGCATCCGTGGGCCTCCGGGTGGTCCGGGGCCCATAGCATCAGCATCGCCTGGGACCTGGTAGGAAATGCCCCCGCCAAGTTCCTGGCAGTGGAGACCAGTACTCTGGGCTCTCTGGAGCCCTGCACGCACCACACACACAGCCGGCCTGGGAACCTGCTCTCCATCATCTTACGGGGCAAGGCGCACGCACGGGGCCCTTGTGGAAGAGCCGCGCCCCGGAGTGGGGACCTGCGCAGGGGCTGCACTGTGGGATGTGGGAACAGGGGGCGCCAGCCCAGCGACAGGAGAGGCTGTGAGGGGGTCTGCCTACTGAGGCCAAGCCTTTGTGTGTGTTTCTTCACAAGTCTCGGGTTTTCTGTGAAACGGAACAGCAGTGAAGATGCTGTGCAGAGCAGGGAGGGTGTGGGGTGGTACAGGGCCCTGTTTGTGACTTCTGCTCTGACCATGGTCCTCAACTGCAAAGAGGAGGAAACTAGGGCTAAAAGACTAGGCCTGCCGGTGACTGGCCTGGAAGACCAAGAAGCCTAGTCATCGAACCAACAAGCAGAAACTAGGAGGAAAAGACAAGGGCTTGGCCATGATACCTAACCTACTAGAAGCCAGTCCAGCGAGGGCCCAGCGTCTGAACGGGTACCTAAAGGCACCCTAGCCGAGGGTGGGAACGAGGCCCTGCAGCCGGGACAGGAACTGCTGAGAAGAGCAGCAGGTGGTTTTGGCTCTGGGCAGGCAGCTGCTCAGGAAGCCTTTCCCAGAAGGCTTCTCTGAGGACCCGCACCCCACCCAGGATGGAGCACCAACTCCTCCTCTGAGGCCCAGGCGGCTGCCAGTGACACAGCAGGGCAGGGTGAATAGAGAGGCCCACACCCTTCTCCCCAAAGACCCCGACGAGGACAAGGATCCAGGCCCACTTCCCCGCTCCCTCGCTCGGTGCCTTCCCAAGGGGCAGAGCCGGCTTACCTCACAGCCATGGGAGAGGATGACCACCACACAGCAGCTCAGGGCACTGTGGTCCCGCTGTGCCAGCGCCACCAGGGCCTGGAGCATGGCCTACGAGAGAGGGGTGCAGTCCAGCCGGACGGACGAGCAATCAGTGTCGGCTGTGAGTAAGGCACTCTCTGCTCCCAGGGGCCGCCTGCCAGTCACGACAGTCACGGGGGCCGTGCTACACACGCCTGGGGAACACGCTGTGCTGGGTGCCAGCTCTCTTCACCCTCACAACCACCCCGTGGGCATGGGAAGAGTCACTGTTCTCCAGACAGGGGAGACGCAGGCACAGAGCAAATAACGGAGGGGGTCAGTGTGAAGTCTATCGAGTCTGAACCGCTGGACCACCCGGCTTCCCACAGCCCTAAAGTCAGTCCTAAGAGTCATCTTGGGGCACCCGCTTGCCTTTGGGGTCCTGCAAGGACACTTCCCTGTCCAGACCTTGCCCCCTCTCCCACGTACCTGGGCAGTGAGGTCACACTTCACCTCCACCATGAAATGCAGTTTGTGGAACCGTCGCTGCAGCTTTTCACAGTCGATGTTGGAGCCGGTGCGGGCGCTGAGGTGCGACTTGAGGCTGAAGGTCACGTTGTTGATAATAAGGCAGTAGCCACAAGGGTCGGCGTCCAGCACATATGCCTGTCCAAATGCAGGGACCAGTGTGGACCCGGGCCCTCACAGCATGCCTCTGATGACAAGGCAGCCCCCCCAGGGTAAGGCAGCCCCCACAGGGGTTGTGTACGTGGCTGAGGGTCTGCAGAGGCCGGGCAGATGGTGCTGGTGCTGCCTCCCGCTGCAGAAGGGGCAGGGTCGTCAGCACCAGCAGCCCAGGGCAGATGAGAGCGGGACACAAGGCAGGTTGGTGTCAGTCCGTCTGTGTCCCCTCCTCCACTCTCCCCCAGCATGTGTTGGAATCCTAACCCTTAGACCTGTGGTTGTGATCCTGGCTGGAAGTGCTCTGCTTTAGGTTAAGGAGGCCACATCAGGGGAAGGTGTGTCCTAAGCCTCAGTGCTCCTGAGTTACAGCAAAACCTGTAAAAGCCGGTGGCACTGTGCAAGGCGGAACCTGCCAGAGAGGGAAACTGCTCTGGGTGTGTGTGACTGGGTGTGGGCTTCCCCAGAGACAAGGAGGCACAAGTGGCAAAGAAGCCGGGGCCAGAGCAAGAGCACCCAGGAAGTGAGGCCGGGCAGGGCCGCGGAACCTGAAAGGAACAAGCATCTCCCAAAGAGAGTCTTCAATTGGGGTTTGCAGTCCCTACGCTTGGAGATAGGAGCCCTGGTAGAGTCGTGGTTACACATTGGACTGCCAGCCACAAGGTCGGCGGTTTGAAACCACTGGCTGCTCCTTTGAGGAAAATCAAGGATTTCTATCCCTGACAAGAGTGGCAGTCTCAGAAAACACACAGGGGTGGTTCCACCCTGTCCCGGAGAGTCACTGGGAGTCAGAACCAACTCGGTGGCAGTGACTTTTTTTTTTCTTTTGGAGCTAGGAAGTAATAACTGTCTGTCCTTTAAAATCACCCCCTTGTGGCATTTCTGTCACAGGACTCTGTGGGAGCTGCTAACTAAGAAATCCAACACCCACCATATTCACGCCCCATTAACAGGCCAGTGTCAAAACTTGGGGTGCACCTGGGAAGGATATCAACAGAGTCCTGGCCAGGCCACCCTCGGGCGGCAGGGACACCCTCAGACCTATGCACAACAGCGCCTAACAGCGCCCTGCAAGGGTCTGTCTGAGGCCATCTTGCAGGGGCTACATTGCTCTGTCTCCCACTTACTGACTGTGGCAGTCACCTGACCTGGAGCCAGTTTGAAGACTATGAATGTAGGGGCGGAGTCGAGCCTGTCAATCTGGAGACAGCCAATGAGATCTCGGTGTGGGCATGGCCTTCTCCTGAGAGTTCTGGGGAATGAGGTCATTCCTTCTTGGAGGCGGAAACACTCTCTTTTGGTTCACTTCTTTAGAGACTTTCTATTGACAACACTCTCTGCGAGACATTGCAGCTGATGGCCGCATGCTGAGAGACCCTGAGCCCGGGAAACTGGAAGAGCCATGGGGAGGCCCCTGCCAGTGCTGAGACGCTTCTACCGCCACTGGATACACAAGACTCTGCACTCACTGGCCTGTGATTGTCCTGACGTCATTACATGTACCTCATGAGTCTGTAGAGGACTTATAGATTGGTATCAGACATATGAGTCAATATCGGACTTATGATCTTGAAGTAAACTGGGTTGGGATGCTTTCTCAATGTTCTATTCCTCTTGTAGATAAACCTCTCCCTAATATACATTTGCATATTTGTGGATTTGTTTCTCTAGTCTACCCGGACTAACACCCTGACTCCTGTGCACATGTCCAATTGCAGGACAGACACAGTCTTGCCCTCCTCACTTCTAAGGAACATTCTGGGTCTATCTCTTCTCAGAATGACTATGCTCTACGAGTAGTCGTTCTGCTGGACAGTCGACAGGAGATACCATACTCTTGGCCCAAACCAGGGTCCAAACACACCAAATCTTGTCCCTTCTTTTTCACTCGCCATGACTTATGCGTGTGTGTGCATGTGTGTGTGCACGCGTTTGTGGCGCTTCTCTCTCCCCTGGTCTCCTGGCAGCTGCACACAGGTTTGAAACACACGTGTCTGCTCCCCGTGTTGCTTCAGCTTGGGACTCAGACAGGCACACAGGTGTCACCCAGTACATACTGAAGAATGACAGTGCCCGGGTCTGGGGGTGGATGCACACTGCATTCTGAGCCCATCCGGTGACATCTGACCACTTGCCTTCACCCTCCTCCCCTGCTTCCAGCTAGGAAAGAGCAGATTGAAGAGCTGCTGCAGCATGGGTGATGCTAGGCCAGGGGCTGTGGGAGACCTGGTCTGAACCTGCCTCTTTGCCTGGGACGGGTCCCCTGTGTTCCCAACATGCCCAAAAGGAGGACCTGGGCATGGAGAGCCCACCCTCCAAAAGACATGAGTACTCACCAAATCTGCATTTCTTCCCCATTTCGGAGCACCTGGGGAGAGAGAGGAAGAAACAGGGAACGATGACGGGCAAGGTCCAGCAGGTGGGGCCAGGAGAGACTGGGAGGAGAGCTCCGAGAGAAACGAAGAGGGACTGGGTCCAGGGAGCCTGGTGCCCTGAGAGTGGGAGTCACCTGTAGCCCAGCCCCGGTGGAGCAGCACATGGTGTTTGCTAATCAAGATAAGAGGGCAATGGTCCAGTGGCAACCCAGGTGCCACAGTGCTTCCACGTTGGGCTGCTAACCACAGAGCCAACAGTTCAAAACCACCAGCCGCCCCGCAGGAAAAAGATGAGGGTTCCCACTGCCAGAAATAGCGTTTCAGAAACCCACAGAGGCAGTTTTACCCTGATCTGAGGGTCGCTATGAGTCAGGACGGACTGACTGGCAGTAAGGTGGGCAGAGCCATGGTAGAAGTCTCAGCGCACATGGAGAAGGCAGATTGACTCCTACGCAGTGCGCCTCATGCTCAGCCACCACCCTACTGGGAGGGAGACTTGCGTGTCACTGTGACGCTGAACAGGTTTCTGCCGCGCTTCCGGATTTAGACGAACTCAGACAGACGAGGAAGAAAGGACTGGCAATCTCCTTCCAAAATCAAGGGGAAGGAGGCTGAGCCCCAACAGCCTGCTCTGCACCTGAACATGGAGCTGGTGGAGGACTGGGCAGCATTTTCTACATCATGCATGGAATCACTGTGAGTCACTGTCATTGCTGATAACAGCAATAACCTTAAACGCATCCCTGCCATCGATGGGACTGACAGTCCGCTCCCCTGTGTCTAATCAAGAGAAGTGAATGCACACTGCACAACGACAACTAGGCTTTGAATGTTCACGGATGAGCCCTATTCACAGTGCCCCACACGGGAAGCCGCCCAGACATCCATCACCAAGCGGGTGGATAAGCAGAGTGTGATTCGGCCACACAGGGGGAAATAACATGGCCTGAAAGAGAACCAGCTGGAAGAGAGAGGGTAAAAAAGAAGAGCTGATACCCAGGGCTCCAGTAGAAAGAAAATGCTTTGCAAATGATGATGGCATGGCAACATGTGTACAAATGTGCTTGATACAATTGATATATGGATTGATATAAGAGCTATAAGAGCCCCCGATAAAATGATTTCTAAAAGAAAAAAATTAAAAGAACAGGGAGCTTCAAGGCCAGATTCCTGGTTCTAATAGATTCAAGTCAGTGTTTCTAGAACCAGATCTCAGTAGTCAGATTTTGTCATCAGCCTGCCTCCTTCACCCCAGGGTTACACAGGCCTTCTCCCAGTACCACAGGCAAGAGTTCTTAGAGCAAGTGTTTGCTTCTCTGTTTAAACGGGTTGTCCAAAACTAGCTGTTCAGCCCAGAAAACAAATGCCACATCCATCACTGTGGGAAAAATGGCAGGGCTTCCTGCTGGGAAAATGGCACCTCCACTTACTCGTGATTATACAAGGCACATTTGGGAAGTCTCTGTTGACTGTGTCTGTCGGAGGGTCTAGGACCTCGTACCCTTTATCCTAGGCAAGGCCACTGCAACGTCCATGTGACCATTAATACATGGGGCCAGACCACAGAGCAATCAGAAGAAGGACGCCTGGGCCGAAGTCTGTTTCTGCTTCACTCCAGAGTACAACTTGGAGCAAGTCACACCCCATTCTGTGACTCATGAGATAAGGGGGGTGGGGGGTAGGGAGAGAGACACTGTAGCCAGCCAGGAAGACGAGAAGACTAAACAAGCTACGTAAAGCACTGCAGACAGTACTCAGGGGGGTCAACCATGGCAATTTTTAAAATTTAAATCCTGATACAGGTGGAACCCACCTTCCTGCCCCTAGGTGTGAGCTGGTGGCCACAAGAGCAAGGGCGACCCAAGGGCACATCCTTAGCAATTAGTCTGATCTTGAAACCACTGGGATGGAGGTTCAATTCCAGCAGTGGGGCTGGGCCTCCTACTCCCACCACCAGAGAGCAGTGATGCCCCAAAAAAAACAAAAACAAACATACAAAAAAAAACCCTAGGACATCTGAAACAGGCTGCTCGGAGGAAGGATTGCCAGCAAATTCTACCCATCCCACACAAACTCAAAAAGTTAGCATCAACACAAAATGCTGGCCCTCAGGCTACCTAACTGCATCAGCCAGTGGTCCTTCCCCAATGGCCACTCACCAGGCCCACTCGCCAACCACTCTGGGTACTCACTGGTATCACGGGGTGCTCCACAGCCCATGTCCACTGGTCTGGGAACCACTGGCACAAGCTCAGCTGGCCCCTTCAAGGTCAGGTGCCCCACGGCCGTCCTCAGCGGATCCTGCTGTACTTGGTGGATCCCCTGCTCATCTGGGTTGAGGCGCCTGGGCCCAAGTGCAGCATCCAGGGATCTGATGGCTTCCAGATCTGGCTTTGCTGCCTGATGACTCGTGCTCAGCAGTGACGCCAACATATCCTGGCCTGTGTCTTGTAAGCAAGAGATGAACAAAGGCAGTGCCTGGCTCCCACGAGTCTCTAGATCCGTGACCAGCTGCCGGGCTTGATCCCTCCGAGATCCAGAGCCTGCCCGCTGGTTGGAGAGAAAGACACAGCACCAATTACCCAGGAGGGCAGGGGTAGTCGAGTGGCAGAAGTCGCCCTTTTCTCTGCAGGAGACCGGGTTTGATTCCTGGCCCCTGCATCCCTTGTCTACAATGCCCCGTCATCTCTCATCTGTCGATGGAGAGCTGCGTGATGTTAGGATGCTGAATGGTTTCCATAGCGCTTTCAGGTTCAAACAGACTAGGGAGGGAAACCTGATGATCTTCGTCTGAAAATCAACCAGTAAAAACTTCGGGTCACAAAGTCTGATCCAAAATGGACCACGGGGAGGGCTCCAAACCAGGCCGCATGGTGCTCTCCTGTGCACAGGGCCTCCAGGAACCAAGGACTGACTCGACAGCAGCGGTTCTCAACCTGTGGGTCGTGACCCCTGGGGGGATGTCAAACAGCCCTTTCATAGGGGTCAGCCAATTCATAACAGTAGCAAAATGATGGTGATGAAGTAGCAACAAAAATAATTTTGTGGTTGGGGGTCACCACCACATGAGGAACTGTATTAAAAGGTCTCTCAGCATTGGGAGTGCTGCAAACCACTGCTCTACAGGAAGAAACAACAGTAACAATTACCCAAGCAATTCATGGTGTTTCTCAGCTGTCCCCTCATTGTCCTTCGGATAAAAGAAAAAGACAAAGATCTAAGGCAGTGGTTAGACGCTAAGGCAATCAAGTACATAGCCAAGTATGGAACCTACCCACCAACCACGTCTACGCCCCTGGCAAATCTTGGATTGCTCAGTCAACATGGGTATTTTAGAGTATTTCTGCACAAGACTTTTTTAAGGCATCGAAGAGGCATGCTGTCATTTTGAGGACTCAGGTGCATCTGACCCAAGCCATCATATTTTAAATCGCCTCGTATGTATGCGAAAGAAGAATCCATTAATTTGAATTGTTGGTGATGAATATTGAAAGCATCGTGGAATGTGCCAAAAGAACAAACAAATCTTTCTTGGAAGGTCAGCCAGACTGCACCTTGGTGAGGCCGGCAAGACTTTGTCTCAATACTTTGTTAGCAAGAGAGACCAATCCTAGAAAGCGGATGGTGCCCGGCTACCAAAAGATATAGCATCTGGGGACTTAAAGGCTTGAGTAAACAAGCTGCCATTCAGCTCAGAAGCAACAAAGCCCACACGGAAGAAGCACACCAGCCTGTGTGATCATGAGGTGGTGAAGGGATCTGGTGTCGGGCATCAATGAGCTAAAATTATGTTATTATTAATGAGGGGGAGTACAGATTGGGGACCCAAAGCCCATCAATAGGTGAGGTGACATCCTTTTGCAGAGGGGTTACAAGGAAGAGATGAGTCAGTTAAGATACAGGGTAGGAGCTATGAAATATGCAACCTTCCTCTAGTTCCCATGCTGCCTCCCACTCACTATCATGACCCCAATTCTACCACATAAATCCAGCTAGACCAGGAGATGTACAGTGAAGTTGGAAATATGGGAAACTTAGGATAGATGATCCATCAAGACTAGTGATGGGAGTGGTAATACCAGGAGGGTGGAGGGATGGAGGAATGCAGAGGGAGAGCCAACTTCAGGGATCTACACGTAGCCTCCTCTCTGGGGCACGGAAAACAGAGAAGTGAGTGTTGGGACACATTGGACAGTGTACAGGATGAAAAAATAATTTGTAAATTACTAAGGGTTCAAGGGGAGGAGGGGAGGAAGGGTAATATAGGGAGCTGATAATGGGGGTCTGGAGGGAGGGAGAATGTTTTGAGAGTGATGATGGCAATGGGTGTGTAAAAGTGGCCTGAATACAACTGATGTTGTTAGGGATTGTGATGGGAGTTGTAGGGGCCCCCCAATAAAATGATTAATTTTAAAAAAGGGGGGTGAGGGGAAAGGGGAGGTTTTTTTTTAAAGAGGAGCTTGTATCAAGGGCTCAAGTGGAAAATATTGGGAAATGTATGTAGAAATGTGTGCAAATGTGCTTGATACAAATGATGTACTGAATGTTGTAGTAGCTGTAAGAGCCCCCAATAAAATTTAAAAAAAAAAGTACATGTAACGAGTACTGAGGTTTTAGACCACCAGTTCATTCACATTCATTTGTATCTACAAGATATTGCATCCCCACATTTTTTAGAATGAATTTTAACATACTATAAACATGTCATTGATTAGGTTTTATACATTCCATTTGAGGGATTATTGTTGCTTTTAGTTCATATCTAGGTTTGACTGTCCACTTAAATGAGAGCTGCATGCAAAAAACAAAAACAAAAAGATTGCTGCATGCATCAGAGCCCGTGTGCTGAGCTCAGTGAATGGTCGGCCAGAGGTAAAGAGCATCTGTTTGACACGGGCTTTCATCAAGAGTACGCTGAATAACCACAAATAACTGAGGGTAGTATGAAATCATGGGGCTACATCATAACCTTTCCATATACTGGGTACCTCAGATAACTCTCATTTGATTTTCTGTTTATGACAGAGCATAGGCAGCTATCAGATATTATTGCTAATTATATTTAATAAAATATCTCTTCACACTTTCAGACTTCTAGATTCACCTTGTGGAGGGGAGAGACAGATTGTTCCAAAAATTCTTTTCTTCAAACTAATAAGTATATAACACAGTCGATAAGTCCGCTGTATAGTCCAAACAAAATGCAAAAATAAAATAGAAAAATTATTCCAACTATTATCCTTTACTTCAAATACATTTGAAATAAAATTAAAACAATATAATAACTGTACCAATTAAGAAAACATGAAAAGTTGTATCTATGAATCAAAAAAATAAATTAAAGCTTATAAAAAAAAAAGAGAGTGAGACCAGTCCCTGGAGAAGGAGTCATGCTTGCTTGGCGAGAGGAGAAGCAGCAAAAAAGAGACTGAATTATGAGATACACTGACACTGTGGCCGCAGTAATGGGCTCAAACATAGTCATCGGGGTGGTGCAGGACCGGGGATGGGGGTGGGGAGGAGTTTCGTTCTGTTGTACGAGTTGTTACGACTCAGAACCGACTCAGAGGTGCTTACCAAGAAGAACTGCGTTAGGACAGTCTGTTGCATGGGACCTTCTGACAGTGTGACCGAGCAAAGACGTCACGTGTAGACTCACTTTGTAGATTCAAGGTGTGCCTAACTCACTTTGTATGTCTGGGAAAGCTGGGGAGCAAATCAAGAATGTCACAGAAAAACTGATGCACTCGAATGATGGCACAGTCAACAATGTTGACATTCCCAGGGCTTGACTGCCAGAAGAACCAACAAAGCTGTCTGGAAGAATAGCCAGAATGCTCCTTAAGCAAAGATGGCAAAACTTTGACACGTGCATTTTGGACATGTCATCAGGAAGGTCCAGTCCCTGGAGAAGGACTTCGAGTTTCCTAAAGCAGAGAGTTAGAAGAGGAAGACCCTCAACTGTGGCTGGAACAAGGGGCTGAAATACAGCACTGGGGAGGATGGCACGGGACCAGGTGTGTTTCATTCTGCTGTGTGTAGGATCATGATCCTACAACACCAACCCACGGGCCCCAACTGACCACAGCACGAGGCACTCAGCACTGTGCTAGGTGCTGATCACTCAGCAACCAACCTTCACCCTTGATAAGAAACTTCAAATAGAGGAATGCAAACAGACAGGGCACCCAATGCAGCCTTGAGGGAGGGTCAAGACAGAAGGCCTCCAGGAAGGGTGGGGTTATTTGAGACCTGGGACCATTAGGGGATAAAAACAATAACAACAACAAAAACCCAACTCACTTTCATCCAGTCAATTCCAAATCACAGCTACACTATAGGAACAGGGTAGAATTACCTGTGGATTTCTGAAACTGTAACTGGTTTGTTTTTTTTTTGAGACTGTAACTGTTTGTTTGTTTGTTTTGGGGGGGGCATCACTGCTCTCCGGTGGTGGGAGTAGGAGGCCCAGCCCCACTGCTGGAATTGAACCTCCGTCCCAGTGGGCCGCAGTCCCGCGCACAACCACTACGCCACCGGGGCTTAGGCCCCAAGACTGTAACTCTTAACAGGAGTTGAAAGCCTCATCTCTCTCCCAAGGAGCAGCTGGTGGTTTTGAACCGCTAACCTTTCAATTAGCACCACGATAAGTAACCACTATGCCACCAGGGCTCCTCTGGAACCATTAGGAAGAGAGTAGTAAATTCAGAAAAACACAAACAGGCAGCGGGGAAGTGGTGAGTGTATAGGGTCATGTGAAAAATTGCATCCCAAGAGCTACGATGAACCACTGAAGGGCTTGAAGAGTGACAGAGTTGGGCTGGATCTGTCTTCTGGATAAATCATGCTGGGGCTGAGTGGAAAATGAAGGGGGGAAGCCGCAACTGTTCCTGAGGAGGCAAAGACAGTGCTGTTGGAACTGAGAGAAGTGGGAGCGGTGGAGCCCAAACTCGGCAGTACAACCTCCTGGGGGGACTGCAAAAACAGGCACCTACACTTTATCCTGGATTATGGGCTTAAGCACAAACGTTTTTAATTGCCAGAGGGATATTGAGTAAACTTTTTTCCCCTAAAAAAGGGAGCGGGTAGCCCAAATAAAGTTCGGAACCTATGGACAAGAGAAATGAAGGAGAATTCACAGGATGTGAGCATTAAGTGGGTGGCTATGAAGGTGTCAGAACTGTCAAGGTCAGCAGACAAGTAGCAGGATGAGCTCATTGAAATTGGGAGCTGGGAGGGAAGAGGGAGAAGGTGTTTCCTACTGGTAAGATCTCACCTGTCATTTGAGACCCAACCCCTGGGGTAATTCCTCAGGATGTAGGGAGAAGAGACCCACCTATCCTCCAATTGCCATGGTAACAATGGGCAACTTTGCACAACCATGGAGTTTTTTTAAATCTTTACTGCCCAATAGGTCGCCATTATTAGCCACATGGAGCTACTGAGTCCCAAAACTGTGGCCATGGCCACTTTCTCCTACTCAAAGGTTCCTCGCCAGGTCAGACAATGCTCCTGATTGATCCCAAAATGGAAGATTCAACCAACAAGGAGCCCACAGTGCACTGGCCCAGTTAGGTCATGGGTTAAGAGCCAGGGGCCTCCAGCAAACCACTCAGACCTGCTATACCTCACATAGGCAACACTTCCTGTGCCCTCCCACCTCACAGGTAAGAGACATGCATAGACATAAGCGTGCTTTTAAAGGAAATCTCAGTTGTTTCTACCGCCCACCGCCCACCTTCAAGTTCCCCGCTCTCCGGGACCCCTGACAACATCTCTCATGATGTCTCCAATACTGCTGCTGTCCCCTGTGCACACTGTATAATTTCATGTCAACTTGAAGATATGAAAAAGTGTAGGGGAGGCTGAGCCCCGGCGGCGTCGTGGTTGTGTGCGTAACTGCGGCCCATTGGGTTGGCGGCTCAAATCCAGCAGCAGCTCTCCAGGAGCAAGGCTGGGCCTCCCACTCCCACCAGAGGGCAGTGATGCAAAAAAAGAAAAATGAAAAAGTGTCAGGGTGATATTTAAGCTGTCAAGCAGATAATGGCCTGGTGGTGACTTCTAGTAGGTGTGGCCCTCCCATAAGGAGGGCCCTGGGATTCACAGAGGTCCACATACAGACATGTACATATGTAAATATATTTACATACAATGATGGGGAAATAGATATGTGTGCGTAAATGTATAGGGTTAGCATTAAGGTAGCAGATGGACATAGGGCCTCTCTACTCAAGTACTCACTCAATGCAAGAACACTTCGTTCTATTACGCTAGTATTCCATGATGCTCACCTTCCCAACATGATCACCAAAGACAAATCAGGTGCATAAGCAAATGTGAAAAAGAAAGCTGATGATGCCCGGCTATCAAAAGATATAGCATCTGGGGTCTTAAAGGCTTGGAGATAGACAAGTGACCATCTAGCTGAGAAGCAACAAAGCCCACATGGAAGCAGCACACCACTCTGTGTGATCACGAAGTGTCGATAGGATCAGGTATCAGGCATCAAAGATAATAAAATCATAGTGGTGTGAATGGGGCAGAGTGCAGAGTGGAGACCCAAAGCCCATCTGTAGGCAACTGGACATCTCCTTGGGGAGGAGATAAGCCAGTCAGGGTGCCGTGCAGCAGTGATGAAACATACAACTTTCCTCTAGCTCTTTAATGCTCCCTCCCCCCCCCCATTATCATGACCCCAATTTTACTTACAAATCAGGCTAGACCAGAGGATGTACACTGGTACAGATAAGAACTGGAAACACAGAGAATCCAGGGCAGATAAACCCTTCAGGATCAATAATGAGAGTAGCCAAACCAGAAAGGTAAAGGAAAGGTGGGTAAAAAGAAGGATCCAATTACAATGATCTCTCTATAACCCCCTCCCAGGGGGATGGGCAACAGAAAAGCAAGTGAAGGGAGACATCAGACAGTATAAGACATGAAAAATAGGGGCTGAGCCCCGGTGACGCAGTGGTTGTGCGCGGGACTGTGGCCCACTGGGATGGAGGTTCAATTCCAGCTCCACGGAGCAAAGGCTGGACCTCCTACTCCCACCACCTGAGGGCAGTGATGCCAAAACAAAACAAAACAAAACAAAAACATATGAAAAATAATCATTTATAAATTATCAAGAGTTCATGAGGGAGGGAGACAGGCAGGGAGGGAAGAAAGGAGGAAGGGGGTAAAATGAGCTGATACCAAGGGCTCATGTAGAAAGAAAATGTTTTGAAAATGATGGACAATGGCAACAAATGTACAAATGTGCTTGACACAATTGATGTGTATATGGATTGGGATAAAAGTTGTTTAAGTTCCTAATAAAATGACTTTTACAGCAGCAGCTCTCCAGGAGCAAGGCTGGGCTTCCTACTCCCACCACCCCCCCCCCCCCCCCACACACACAGAAAAAATGACTTAAAAAAAAAAAAAAGAAAATATCTAGGTATATATCTAACCATGGACAAGAAATATTTAA
>PVJH01031094.1:0-24125 GCA_004026705.1 Nesogale talazaci
ACTTAGCCAAGTGCTCAGAAATCCACACAGTTGGCATACCGTGCATGTCCACGCAGCACACGTGTGGCAAAAAGGCTGATGGCTGGTGAATCTCCATGCAGGGGGCCCTGGCAAGGCCTGCACCGTTAGCTCAATGTTCCTCTAAAAGTTTCCAAATAAGACACTGTCCACATCACCTCAACCGCCATTCACAGCCAGCCCTCACTGCCTCATTCCACACTGGGCTTCCTGCCTAGGTGCCATCTCTGAGCACCCCTGACATGGCACCATGGGCACCGAAAGGGTAACAGATGGGGTGCAATGACTGGGTCCAGCTCCCCTCTGCCTCTGCCCGAACGTGAAAACGAAATCCCATCCTCCTTTCCCTATAACATCAGGGGCTCCTGGTCCGGGACCTGGAGTCCCCAACTGGGTGACCCCCGTTAGAGGGTGAACTGTGTTCCCCCAAAAGCTATATTCCAGTCCTCCCCCTGGTACTTGTGAATGTGACCTGGCTTGGAAACAGAATCTCTGGAGATACTATTCGCTAACTTGAGGTCACCCTGGGATAGGGTGAGTCTAATCCAATACGGCTGCTGTCCTGAGAGAGAGAGAGAAGCCAGACAGAGAGAGGATGGCCACATGAAGTTGTATCTATGAACCAGAGGTGAGGGAAGGTCTTCCTTGGAGTTCCCGAGGGCGCAGGCCCTGTAGACGCCAATCTCCCCACTGCTGCCTCCAGAGCAAAGAGATCGGGCGTCCCTGGGGTTCCAAGTCTCCCAGCTTGTGTGCTTTGTGCCTGCTGCCCCCTCCACCCCGAACATGCACGCCACCTCGTTCCCCCTCACAGCCACTGTTCATCGTCCAGATCCCAGCTGACATGTCCCTGTTCGGAGACACACTCTGGGCCCTGCTCTGTCACCATGGGCAACCCTGCCCACATGTGGGCCCCGTGGCTGTAGTCTGTCCTCCCACAGGCTCCAGGACAGACAGCCTGTACTGGCCGGGGCAGAGGGAGGAGGGTGGTGAAGCAGAATGGGCTCTGGGGTCAGCTGGAGGGGATTGTGGTCTTTCTGATTGTGTGGCCTTGGGCAAAGGACTCCGCATCTGAGCCTCCAGAGTGGTTGGGAGAGATACTCAAAGCCCTTGGCAAGAAACCTGGTGCCCAGCAAGCAGGCACTTTCCCCTCGCTTCCCCAGCTGGGCACTAGCCCCCCGGAGAACAACACTCGTCCCCAGGCCCTCTGGTCTCTTCCACAGAGCCGAGCCCACTGTCCTGCACACAGGAGGCAGAGGGCAGAGCTCCTTTGGTTCCTCCCTGCCCACAAACCATGAAGCAGAATTGGAAACACAACCTAAAACTTGTTTCTCACAACCTGTTTACCGTCGCAATGGCACGTAGCTTTCAGCTTCGGCCCAGCATACCCTGGTCTCCGGGCAAGAAGGGCCCAAGCTCCCTGGAGTGGCAAAGTGGGTGAGGTGCTGGGCTGCTAAAGCCAAGGTCGGCGGTTCACGCCCTCCAGCTGCTCCTCACGAGCAAGATGAGGCTGTCTACCTCCCATGAAGCTGCCCAGCCTTGGAGACCCTCAACCGAGTCCCAGTGAGTTTGTGGCACTTGTTGGCAGAGGACAGACATCAAGATGGACAGTCCCTACTCCCCGCTCTGCTGGAACGGTAAAAAGCTCCGAGGGCCATCTTGTCTTGAAGTCTTACAGGCTGGGCTAGGCTACTGAGAATAGGCTTCTTAGCCGCTCGGAGTCTCTACCTGCAGGAAAACCCACCCGGACAAACTCACTGCCACAAAGTAGCTCAGCTCTGAAGTTCTCGGAGGTGGAGCAGGGGGGAGCAGGGTTGGTTGTTGTGAGACACCCCCATTGAAAACCTGGAGGACAGCGGAGCACCCGCTGCGCCACTACCATCCCCCCACCCCTAGTCTCAGTGAGAATGGGGCCAGGGGTGCTGGGAGGAGGCAGGGGCTAGCAGGAGGCTCACAGGGCACTGACTGGTGGCCAGAGCTAGTTCTGCATCCCTGCCTGGGGCTGGGGACACTGCAGAGCTTGCCACTGCGTCTTCCCCCACCCCCCATACACACACACACACACACACACACACTTCTGCACCACAGGCAGCACTTTTGACGCTGCTGCCACCCACCTGCCCGGCATACAGCTCTCTGCCGGGAACGCACACAAGAGCTGGTCCCAGGAGCCCGGGGAAAATGTTGAGTCTGATTTTGATTTCCCTAAAGCCAAACAGCTCTCTTCTGACAGAAGCTCAGCTCAAACATGGTGGGAGCAGAAAGCAGGGGCTGGCGGCCCCCACGGAGGCGCTGGCTGCAGCAGGGGGATTGTTGGGCAGAAGGAAAACCCTCCTCTCCCATGGCTACCCTCCACCCGGTTTCTATTTCAGGGGACAAAGGCTGAGTGGAGCAGCCTCCCTGGCTCCTTCAGCCCTCCCTCCACCAGCCGGAGGGGGGGCTGGGGGAGCCTCTGGGGCTTGATGAACACCAGAAGGGCATGCTGGTGGCACTTCAGCTGAAGCATCCGGCTGCGAACTGCAGAGTCTGTGGTTCAAACCCACCAGCTGCTCTGTGGGAGAGGGAAGAGGCTAGGGTTAGGTCCCTAACCTAGACAGCAGCGGTTCTCAACCCAAAGGGGTCAAATGACGCTTCTACAGAGGTC
This sequence comes from Nesogale talazaci, assembly GCA_004026705.1. NCBI lineage: Eukaryota > Metazoa > Chordata > Mammalia > Afrosoricida > Tenrecidae > Nesogale > Nesogale talazaci. The sequence continues at coordinate 2,660 of PVJH01031094.1, forward strand.
CCCTAAGCCCCTATTTCCTATGGGCTTAGGAACCGAGACACGGCTCCTCTTTCCATCTCCCCAGCAGGTCTGCCCCCAGGCAGATGCGCCCACATAGAGGGTCAGCACAGGAGGAAAGGGCCGCGGCATTAGGAAGGTTGAGAACCACTGCCAAACAGGTTTGCCATGCGTGGGAAATCATGGAGGGGGCCTGTGTATATGTGTGTGGGGGGAGAATTGAGTCAAGACACCAGCGACTCCCCATTGCTGAAATGACACTTTCATCCTTCCTGGCTCCATTGAGGGTACTTCGAGCAGCCCTCCAGCTGGCCTGGCCCCCTCTCCTGCCTCCCTCCTGCCAGCTGCCTCGCCCCACACCCTGCCACCCCTCCTTTGCCCAGCCTCCAAAAACACCTCGCCTCAGGGACATCACCACGGGGCAACTCATGATGTCACCACCCATGGACCCGCCCACACAGCCTGCTAAGTCACAGTTACTGTCGATTCTAACTGGCAGATACTATGCTTGCTGTCTAAATGCAGTATTTCTTAGGCGAGCCGCAAAGCGTACAGGGTGAAACCTCTGTGAGGAACGACATCCTCCCTGGTTACATCCTTAGCAACCGAGCGGAAGCCTGCTTGGATTCCTCCCCTCCTTCGCCTTGAAGACGGACTTCCCTCGCCAGCAAGTTCCTGAGCGAGGTTCACAGATGCTAATCACCACACTGTTGTGGCTAACACCCCCCCAAAATGGCCAGACTCGGCAACCGGGAACGCACGGGCAGCTCTGAAAACAACAGCATGAGCTGGAGCACCCACACCGGCTGACAGCTGGCCCCGGCTCAGAGCGAGCAGCCCCAAGGGGCAGCCCCGTGGGGACACTGAGTGCCGTGGTTACCCGTTGGACAGCTAATGGCAAGGTCACCAGTTCCAAACCACCGGTGGCTCCTTGGAAAGGAGACCCACAGGGGCGGCCCCACACGGGGTCCCTCCGGCTTGCTGAGGCTCGGTAGGGGCTCCGTGGACTTCACAGCCATCCACGTGCATGGGACGGATGCAAAACGCTTTCTGACTTCTGATGTCACAGCTAACGATCGGGATATTTTGACGAAGAGACCATAATACATTGCTGCCAGAGCACAAGGACATTCCTGTAACAGACAGTGTCACCCAGTAGGGTCGGTCCCACTCCAGTCCCCCTCATCATGCCTCTGCTCAGATGCCCTGGGGACCCTGGACACCCCTGTCTGGCTCCAGCAGGGTCTCTCTTCTCTGACAGCCCAGGGCCCTCTCACACACGTCCAAAGAGACTCCCTTCCTTGGGTCAGACCTCCTCCTATCAGACCCCCAAACCATGAATGCCCCTCTTCCTACCCCGCACCCACTGCCTCGCACCCACCCTGGTCCTGCCAACACACACACACACACACACACACACACATACACACACACACACACACACACAGCGTCAGCCTCCTCCTCTCCTTCTCCTCATCATCTCCCCACCCTGCAGCTGTCAACACCCTGACTGTGGTGCTGTCTCGTCCTGTCCAACTGAAAGTCCTTCTCTTTCACCCTCCGCAGGAGCCCTGGTGGCCTGGTGGTCACGAGTCGGGCTGCTAAGTCAGCACAGGGTCATCCGTTAGAAACCACCAACGGCCATGCTGCAGGGGAAAGCGTTAGCGTCTAGGAAGCCCACCGGGACAGTTCTGCCCTCCTATGGGGTCCCCTAGGCTGTCCTACAGGGTCTCTGTGGGTTGGAATCGACATGGTGGCAGTGAGTTTGGTTTGGTCCTGTGCTCTCAAGTTCAAGCCCAAAGGCCAGGGTAAGCCCAGCCTCCTCCCCCCACCTCCAACCCCCAACTCCTCCTCACCGCCACCTTCCAAGCCAGCTCACTGATTCCTGAAAAGCCAGAACCCAAGACCTCAGGGGCTTCAGACCCCTCTTCCACGGCCGCTCCTTCACAGGGGACACTCCTCTGGGCCCCCTGTCAGCACAGCCCCACAGCCTGGCCTGCTCCTACCACCACCTGCCCCTGAGGACGGGACAATTCTCCTGTAGGCACCTGGACTCCAGAGGTCTGGCCCCAGGACGCGCTAAGGCTGATCATCTGAACCCGTGCAGGGGTTCTCCTTGAGAGAAACTGGGGGATCGGTCGGCTTCCGTAAAGATGTCAGAAGCCCAGCCCACTGCCCTCACGTTGACGGAACAGAACTGCCCCAGGGGCTTCCAAGGTCACGGACCCTGCAGAAGGACACCGTTGCATCTGCCTCCCAAGGAGCCGCTGGAACCACCAGCCTTCCAGTCCAGTTAGCTGCCACGCTGACCCATGGCCCCACCGGTGCTCCATCCGTCGATTCCAAACCGAAGTGAAACCCCTGGACCGCGAGTTTGCTTCTGACTCACGGGGACCTGAGATGGGACTTCCAAGGACTGAGCATCTCTGAGGGAGCAGTCAGGCCTCCTCTTGCTCCCAGGGAACGGCTGTTGTGTTTGAGCCATCTGTAGGGTGCAGATCACTCTGAAATCAACTCACAGGCACCTGGGAACCCCACGGCGCTGCCTGGCTGTGTGGCCTGGTCACTGCCCCTCTCTGGGCCTCGGTTTCCCTGTGTGTAGAGGAGGAAATGGCTCCTGTGCTTCCTGCTGTGGGCTGTGCAACAGTGATGTGCTGACGGAGAACAGGTGGGGGAGAGCAAGACAGAGAGGGAGGCTCTGGCAGTTTTCTGGCCTGCCTGCTCCCTATGCTTCTCCAGGGGTCTTAGCCCCTCCTCTGACCCCAAATACCCACAATGACCCTGTCCTACAGCCCAGACACCTACCTCTACACTGGCCTGCAGCGAGACCCCTCAGGGGCACACGGGGGCCAGTCAGCACCCGTCAAGTCACTTCCCTGAAGGCCCCGGGGTTGCGCTCTGATCCTCCCGCCTCCCCAGCCCCCAACACACACCTTTTGCTTCTGACCTGCTGCATGACCTTGGCCACCCTCTTTCCTCCCATAATGAAGGACCCTGGTCTCTCCAGGCCCCCTCCCAGCTTCACACTGCAACCAGGAGGTGAATGGCAGCGCCAGAAAGAGTCATCCCCCAGCAGGCTGAGTCCCCCCTGAAAAACAGCTGACAGGCCCAGACCACCCTGGGACAGCCTGGACCCCCTAACACCAGGGGCTGCCATGGGAACCTGTGGGCGCCTGGAGCATTGTCTCAAAGAGCAGGAAACCACGCAGGAGCCGCCTGGCATCAAGTGGATGCCTCATGAACGGGGCTCAGTGTGTTTGTTACTGGTGCTGGGATTGCTATTCAGGACCTCTGCTCTGGGGAGAGTACCCCTCCCCACTGTCCTCCACAAACGCCCAGCTGGAGGGAAGCTGGATCACAGTGCCAGGCCTGGCGGCCCACCCAGAACTACCAGGCCCTGGGAATGAGCTGCACTGAGGGGCTGCAGCAGTGGCGGGAGCCTCTCACCATGCCCTGAAGGAGAGTGTTTGCACCCCCCACCCCACCACCCCCCCACACACTTCCTCGGCTCTGCAATCACAGCTCCAGGCCCCCCTCTTCCAACCACGGAGTGGCGGGCAGCCCAGCCTCCTCCGAGTGCGGCTTTCTGTTCCCACCCACATCCACTGAGAGCCAGCGGGGGCCGGCCCTGCGCTAGGCTTGGGCACACAGCCGTCAACAGGAAAAATGGGCCCAGCCCTGCCCCTATGCCTCACACAACACCCTCCTGGGCAAACTCACTCCCTGGGAACCCAAGGACATCAGCAACCGCCCCTCCCCCCGACCCAGCGCGATGGGGGGAGACCCATGAGCTGTTGTTACTGAAGATGGTGGGAAACACGTGACAGGGACAGCCTCTGAAGATGCCAGGCTCACAGTGACGGCTATGCCAGGGTCTCCGTGTGGAGGGTGGGGAGGGCAGTGCATGTCTAAGGTCAGCCAGCAGAGCCAGGCTATGAACCCAGATCCAATCCCCTCCCCAACCCTGCTCTGCCCCCCCCCCTTGCTACACATCCTCAACTGGACAGGACAGAGGGGCTACAGCAGCAGGCTGGGTTGTCCCGGAATAGCTCATCTGCAGAAGAGCCATGCGCAGGTGCATCTGCAAGCTCATAAGACCCGGCTTCAGGAATGGGGGGTGGATGGTGGTCCTTGGCCCTAAAGGGTAGGGTCGGTTCAGAGCTGGGTGAATGGGGCCCCAGGGGGCCTGCCTCTGTCACTCTGAGCCCCAGCCCGGCTGACCTTCCTGAGGTCTCCAGCAGCCTGGCTCCCTCCCTCTTCCGGCCTTTGCACAGCACGGGGGCGGGGGGGGGGGGGCGGGGAGACACACTCAGCATGAAGACGGACACTGGATGCCGTTGTGGTGGCTAAGACGAGCGAATGAAATGTCAGGGGTCACGCTGCTCTCAGGGGTCAGCTCACTCTCCCTCAGACCGTGGGAGGGCCCGACTATAGTTTTAAAAACAAAACAAAACTATGAACCAAATCACCACCACGGACTGCTAAGCAGTCGGCTTAGCAGTCGGCTGCTAAGCAGGACAGGCAGCAGTGGCAAAAACCAGGCAGCCAGATAAAAGTTCTCGGCGGGCCACATGTGGCCCACAGGCCGTCATTTGAGGATGCCTGGGTCATCGCCTCAGAAACCCACAGGGGCGGTTCTGCTCAGACCTGTAAGGTCTCTGTGAGTTGGAATCACCTCGGTGGCTGTGGGTTTGGTTTCCCAGAGATTTCTCACCATGCTGACGAGAAAGTGAGGCCTTGCAGAGAGGAGAGAGGCTGCTGGTCCAAGATTGCACAGCCAGCGGGGAGCCCCGGGGACAGGAACCCAACCCTGTCCAACTTCAAAGGACAGGGGTAGGAGGGCCTTTTCCTGGAAGAGGGTCCACTTCAAGAGATAACTGTCCACGAGGGCCCCCAAACCAGGGAAAGCCCTCGCTGAGTTCCTGCTGTGTGCTGGGCCTTGGGGTATGTGAGCCTTGAGCCCCTGCCCAGGTGACACCATGCATGGTTCCTTCAAGGTGCCTCCCTGGAGAGTCAGGTCCCTGGGCTCCGTGTCCCCTGGGCCCCTTGCACCCCTCTGGCTCTTCGATTTACCACAAGCAGGCCAGAGGCTCTGTGACTCATTTTCTCAACCCCAGCCTGAATGGCCTCATTTGACACGGGAAAAGGCTGCTGACTCTAGGCAGCTCACAGGTACAGAAGCAGGACTCCACCCTGAAGCCGGGCTCTGTGGCCAGAGGAAGTCTGGGTAAAAACTCCAGACCCCCACCGTGAGTGAGGTCTTGTGCAACCGTGCAGCCAAGCCCGCGTTATTTTGGCGGACTCAGTCTTCTGCTCCATCCGAGGTTGGTGTTTTATGTTATTTTAGCATGCACTTCTGGTTGTGGATTGAACCGTGGCCCCCTGAGATGATATGCTGAAGTCCTGACTCCTGGTCCCTGTGAGTGTGACTCCGTTTGAAAAACAGGGTCTTTGAAGAGGCCACCAGTTAAATGAGGGATCAAGCCGCGTGGACTGGGTGCACAGAATGGGGCTGCGGTGAAATGAGTTTCTGTGTGTGGTCTCTTATCTGGGTTCTTTGGCAGAACAGCTGGAAGATAGTGTCTCCCTTCTAAATCTGGGAGAGGTACTTCTGCTCTCATTTTTCTACCCCAGAGGGCTTGTTACTTTTGCCTAAGTGGATTCCTATTTCTGTGTAAACTGTCACTAATTTGGTTTGGGTATTTTCTGCGTGACCCTGGACTGCATCCTACCTTGTAAACACCTCGCAAGGGGATTGGTCAATAGACAATGCAAATGAGGTGAATTATAGCCCAATCACGCCCCCTATGCAAATAGAGTAGCTGTGCCCTACCAAGAGGAGATTGATCACTTTAGGGCCCAGATGAAATATACAAGATATGCGTGTGTGTGTGTGTGTGAGTGTGTGTGTACGTGTACACGTGTATACATAGCCAACCCCACAGAGCTCAGACAGACAGAAAGATGAAGAAAGAAAAGCATCAGGTAGAGAGATGAGACCTCCTTAAAAAAGTGACTGCACTGACCAATGGCTACAGCCCTGACGATAGCAAGAGGCCTAGAAGGGGCAGAGCCTACCCTTGGGGAGCCAAGGAGGGCCAAGAGAGCAATGCTAAAGAAGGGACAGCCACCAGCCAGTCAAGGTGCAGTGTTAGCAACAATGAAACATGCAACTTTCTTCTAGTTCTTAAATGCTTCCTCCCACCCACTATCATGATTCCAATTCTCCCAGACAAATCCAGCCAGGCCAGGGGATGTACCCTGGTACAGATTGGAGCCGGAAACAGAGGATTCAGGACAGATGATCCCTTCTGGACCAGGGGTGAGAGTGGTGATACCGAGAGGGTGGAGGGAAGGTGGGGTAGAAAGGAAGAAGCAATTGCAGGGATGTACATATGACCTCCTCCCTGGGGGATAGACAACAGGGAAGTGGGTGAAGGGACACATCAGACAGTGTACATTATGACAAAATAATGATCATTTGTAGATTATTAAGGGTTCATGGGGGAGGGGAAGTGGGAAGGAGGAAGGGGAAATATGGGAAGCTGATACCAGCGGCCTACGTGGAAGAAGGATGTTTTGAGAATGATGCTGGCAACAAATGTGCAAACGGGGACTGCATACAATTGATGTATGTATTGATCATGATAGGAGTTGGATGAGTCCCCAATAAAATGATTTTTTAAAAAGAAGAAGGGACTGCCTTCATGCCTGCTGCAGCCTGGTTCCTGAGTGGTACCCGAACCCCTAAAAAGCCACCTACCTGTCCCTAGGATCCATGAGCTCTGTGAGACGGGAGGAAGCGTGCAGAGGGGAGGGAGAGGGGCCGCTCCGAGGGAGCAGCCTGGGGGAGGTGGAACTCAGGGACATCTGCCTGACCACTGCCTCACAGGGCCGGCCGTGCACTGACTCATACTTACAGTTTATTTGGGCAGTGATTCGTGTAATTGATAGCCCTGGAGTGTACACCTGAGAAAAGAGGGCTTGCCGACCGCAGCCGTGTGCAGAGGGAGGCAGGTGGACTGCATCTGCTCTGCGAGGCCGGCAGCACCTGGGGCTCCTGAAGGCTGGGGGAGCCGAGAAAGGATCCGATCCTTCCAGCCTTCGCAGAGAACTGTGTGACAGCACCCATGTCCGGAACTGGAAGCTGCCCGCCGCTCCCGCAGCCCGAGGAACAAGTGACGTTGTCACGTGTGTTCTGACTCCGCGGCCTGATTAGAGCTGTCCTGGGTCACTCTCACAGCTGTCGTGAGCTTTGAAGGAGACCAAGGGTTTCCTTTTGAATACATTGGTTTGAATTTCTAGATGGAAGAACGGAAGGGAAGGAAGGAAGGAAAGGAAAAGAAGAAAGGGGCTGAGCCCCGGTGCTGTAGTGGTTGTGCGCGGGACTTCGGCCCACTGGGACGGAGGTTCAATTCCAGCAGCGGCTCCGCAGGAGCAAAGGCTGGGCCTCCGACTCCCACTACCAGAGGGCAGTGATGCCTGCCCCCCCCCAAAAAAAAAAGAAAGAAAGAAAACCTTTCCCCGAAGACTCCTAAGTAAAAGTACAGAGAAATGTACTTTATCCTGGGACTTTCAGGAATGATGACAGGGCGGGGAATGACATTTATTAGGTGCCTACTGTGTGGGGGGTGCTGAGCTCAGCATCACACCAAGGACCAAACTATGCCACGAGGCCTGGACCGGCGCCCCAGTGTCCTCCATCGGCCGCCACGCACACGTGTGAAAGATGAACAGCAAAGAAAGAAGCCCGGCGGGGAATTGACGCATCTGGATTGTGACGCTGGCACAGACTACTGACAGGACCAGGGTCAGCCAGAAGGACCAGAGTCTGTCTGGGAAGAAGGACAGCCAGAGTGTTCCTTAGGGGGAGGAGTGGCAAGACTTGGTCTTACATACTTCGGACACATTGTCAGGAGGGACCAGTCCTGGGGCAGGCTGGGTAGCAGGGAGGAGTGGGGACACAGAGGAAGGATCAACACAAAGGGCCACTACATGAGCTCGGGCAGAGGGCGCTGTGAGCCCGGCGCGGGGCCAGGCCGTGTTTCCTTCTGCTGGACACGGGGTCACGACGAGGAGCCAGGACTGAGTCCATATCAGGACAGCTGAGAACGCTGGGGCTTCTTAGACAGAAGGAACCAACCTGGTCAACAGCAGAGCTGGGCCCCGGGTAAGAGTCCACTTGGCTTCAGGACTGGCCAGAAAAGGGCGGTCCTTAAACCATCACACAAATGCATTCTGGAAGTTGACTGCCTTTACCCAACCCTGAGCGGCAGCACTCTGGCCTCTCTAAGAAGGGACCACCCTTCAGCATCTCTGGTTCAAGAACAAAGGGCTGGGACCAAAGGCCCTGCATATCTACAGGTCTCTGAATGACTGGCTTGGACCCCAATCAAATCACACCAACACAGGGTCAACCCGGTTCCACCACCACCCAGCTACGTGACCCTGGCCAAGTCCAAGGATCTCTCTGAATCTCACTTTCCGCATCGGTCCATCGAAGAGGATGAAACCAGCTGTAGCTGTAGACGTACACAAAAGGGCTGAACAGAGCAGAGGTCAAAATGCTGCTGGCAGTGGTTGGTGTGGTGTGGTGCCAGTCTCTGTGGCTGCCTGTGTTTTCCAACATGTGTCCTTCCCCAGCGGCCGCGAGCACCACGGGGCAGAATCTGCTCTGCTCAACCCGAAGCTGTATCCCCAGCAGTTGGCACAACGGCAGCTTCGAGAGGTGTTTTTGTTCTTGTAAAATGCCCACGTTGTGTTCGTTTGGGGTGGGTGGCTTAGAAGGGAGACTCTGTTTCAAGGGAGACATTGTTTCCCTCAAGCAACTTCTGTCTAAAACTGCAGGCTTACTCTGGGCCTGATGGCTGCTCTCACGCTTGCTCCTGTACAGAGGACAAGGTCAAGCCCCAAGCCCCACCGTGCCCTGGTTGAAGCCATCGTTACTACCAGGCTACCCACGACCCAGAAGGGACGAACCGCCCTTCCTGCCCCCTTGAGGAGCGTGGGGAAAGGCCGGGGTGAGGGCTTGCTCCAAGACTGCGGGTGGAAGGCCTCCCAGACATGGCAGTCTGCCAGGTGCCCAGAGACCCCGTTCAGTGTGACTTCCCGAGCATCCTCCAGGCCCTTGCCCAGCTTTGCAGCAGGAGCTGCGACAGACAATTGACCTGAGCAAGACAGGGAGGGAGTCCTGCGCTCGCCTTGGCAGGAGCCCACACCTCTGCAGCCTCCCTTTCCTCACCTGTCTAACAACGCCTTCCTGACAGCAGCGCCCAGGAACAAACCCGAAGGCACCCTGCCGTGCACCCAGTGGTTCAGGGCTGCTCTGGACATCGGACCCTGCCCTCTGTGGGGGAGAGTCCTAGTACAGGAGGGGAAGTGGATCTTATAAAGTAGAAAACTGGGGCTGAGCCCCGGTGGTGTAGTGGTTGTGTGCGGGACTGCGGCCCACTGGGATGGAGGTTCAATTCCAGCAGTGGGGCTGGGCCTCCTACTCCCACCACCGGAAAGCAGTGATGCTCAAAAAATAATAATAATAAAATAAAAATAAAAATAAAGTAGATAACTGTCCCATGACCTGGGGACGGACAGGCCGGGCAGGGGCAGGGCGTCATAAGGGAAGGACACAGGAACACAGGTCTGCCTGGGGAAGGGCTCTCGGCTGGCACAGCACGAGGCACAGGCCTCCTCCGCCTGGCAGAGGAAGGCGGCGGGTGCCCCCCCCGCCCCCGCCCCATGTTGACAGTTGCTGCTGTTGTGAATGAAGGCGCAGGCAGGTGCCAGGGCCACCCACAGTGTGGGCACGCGGGGGTGGGGGCTGGGGGGGGTGGCTGCGCACGTGGGTCCCACAGCATCCGTCAGAAAGCCTCCCTCATGCCCACCCGTCCTGGAGCCGGTGGCATCTGCCTCCCCAGCCTGCCCCCTCTCCACCACTCCCTCCCCCAGCCCAGGAGGGGATGGGAGATGTTTTCGTGGACTCCCCCCACAGCTCACGGAAGACCCAGTCAGTCGCAGCACTTAGAGCCAAATCAATCGAGCAAAGATAGCTCACGCCCTCCAGACAGAATGGAGGAAAGGTGAACAAAGAAAGACCCTAAGGAAACACGCCAAGACCACCCCCACCCCCCTCACACAGGGAGAGAAAACCGGGAGGGACTACCTGTGCCTGAGAGTGGGCTGGACACACACACACACACACACACACAGTCCTGCCTCGGGCTGTGTGGGCCAGGCAGTCACGCTGTCACTCAGGATGCGGCAGATCCACTGGGGAGACCCAAGAGCCGCAGAGGCTGAGAGTCCCACCCCCAGGCCACTGGGGCAGAACGCCTGCGGCAGGGCCCCTCAGGGCCGGGGTGCTAAGGCTGGAATCCCAGGACTTCCAGCCAGGTGAAGGTAGGGGGGGGAGGCGGCAGTGGGGGGCAGGGGTGCCTGCAGCCGTGGCAGTGCCAGCTCAGGCCCTTTAAGAGCGGAGGGGGAAGGCACAGGCCCTGGCCTGCCCTCTGCTTGGAGGAAGCCCAGAAGTGACTCATCCCATGTGGTCCTGGTCACAGTCCTCTGAGGGAAGCTGGGACCCTGGCGAGGAGAGGAGGCCTCCAAGCGGCAGGGGGGCCAGTCAGGGTCACACACTCATCCCGCCAGAGGCCAAATTCTGACCTTGACCTGGATACCTGCTGGGGGCCTCCATCTGCCAGGCTGGGGCCTCCCACCGCTCCCAGATTCCCAAGGCCAGTCAACAGCAGTGCCTCCCCCACTCCCTCCCTCTCTTCCACGCATCTCCCTGCAGACCGCCTGCTCTGCCAGGGAGGACAGGAGCGGGCAGGGCCTCCCAGCCCGGGCCCATGGGAGCAGGACTTGAGCCCCTTGGACTCTCTGCACCCAGAACCCTCTCTGCTCCTGTGGTTGCTGCCCGTGCCCCTTCTCCCCCCTACCCCCACCCCATCACACAGCCCTTCTGCACTCTGGCCACCACACATTTTCCAGGTCCTCAGAGCTGCCACATTCCCAGTGAGGCCCCCCACCCAAAACAAACCCCGCCCCCACAAACTCCTCTGTGTCTCCTCATCTCTGGGCCCTCCCTCGGGCTGGGCTGCCACCTTTAGCAAACAAACTCAGGCCGCACAGGCCAGGGTGAGCTTCAGAGAAACAACCGGTCACCTTGCGCCTTGGTACAACCAGGGACCCTTAGTTCCTTCTGGATGGACAGGCTGCTCCTGAGCACCCCCTTTGCATCTTGGGGGTGCTCTGTTTTGATGATTTTTTTAGAAGGGCTAGAAATCACAGAGCCTGGCTTTTTTAACGAGGAGTGGTAAGGCAGCCAGTACACCCCTCGGCCCACGTAGGCTTTGTCCCCCTCTGTTGGGCCTGGTACCAGGATGCAGGCAGGCAGAACGCTCCAGCCGGTGCCCCCAGTCCAAGTCCCCGGAACCAGAGCAGAAGCAGGCAGAGAGTCTCACAGCCAGGGCCGCTAAGCAGGCTCCTTCATGTATTATGACGACTGCTGTTAGTTTTAATTAAGAGCGTGTTCCACTCAGGCCCAGCAAGAGCCTCCTCACAGGCATCTGCCAACAAGAATCACCCAGTGAGGGGCAGAGGGGGGCCACTGAACCCGCAGGGGGAAACAGGGTGGGGGGGTGGGGGACTGGGAGGAGGGGCTGAGGGGCAGAAGCCCAGCATGCCTGGGGCTTTGAGCTCAGCCGAACTCCGAGCTGGCCCGGCACGCGCCCCATACATTTTTTAACAGAAGGAAAGCATTCTCTTTTCCCCCACAGTGCCAAAAATAGCCCCATCTCCTGCCTTTGAACGGGAACCCTCCAGTTCCAACAGGAGCAGGAGGGGCCTGGAAGGGCGGGCCGCACAGGCTGGCAGCGGCGTGGACCCCTTCCTGGGGGCCAGTGGGGCGAGAGCGCCTGACCTGTTGAGGCCCAGCCTCCCAGGCCCGACCTCTCAGGATTCCTCTGCCAGACAAGGTCCCTCCATCCCTCGTCACACAGCCCAGGAGGCAGGAGGGGCCGGGAAGAGACAGAAAGTGACACCCACCATGGATGAGCCGCTTCCGTTCTCAGCGTGCTCATGGAGTCGCTCACTGGGGGGTTGGGGGTTTGTCTTATGCTTTTGTTTTCATGCGGGCCAGCAAATATTTCCTCCGCCCCTACTCAGTGGCAGGTTCTTAGGTCCTACTAAGTGGCAGGCTCTGGGCCCTGCGGAGTGCCAGGTTCTCCCCACACAGAGTCATCGCCATAGCTCTCTGGTCCTCGCGGTGAAATGGGGAGAGAGTTAAACACTGGAACAGTCTGGGGGCCTCCTGACTGGGCCCAGGGACCTGAGCTGCTCTTCCCCCAGAAGTGGTCATGGGCACTGGGGAAAGCTGGGTAAGGGCCAGGAGGATGGCACGCTGCCCCTCACCTGGTACACAGCTCACTCTGCAAAGCTGCCCGGAGCCCTGTTTTCGCATCAACCCTGTGAGTGCCGGTATTGATTGTATTGTATTGTATTGTATTGTATTGTATTGTATTGTAGAACAGTATTGATTGCATTGGCAAACGTGTTCTGTTTATCTTCACAACGGTGAGCACTAAAACTAAAAAGAACCTGGGAGGCGCCCGGTTCCGTACCCCGATTCTTGCCCAGTAAGTCCGTCCATGGCCATCATCCACCCATTTGGCAGATGAAATCATGGGGGCTGGGTGGGAAAGAAGCCGGCGGAGGGCCCAGGGCTAAGAGGAAGAGGGGCTAGGATTTGAGCCCAGGCCTGGCTGGGCCCTGAGCAGAAGCCCCTGGGCTTAGCCCACACCCCATCCCAGGGCCATCTGCGCGGAACAGCCCCACCCCCAGCCCACATTCCTCACCACACAAGCAGCTGCTGGGAGCAGGAAGTTGTCCTAGAGCTGAGAAGTAGACAGGGGGGATCTTAACCCAGCTCTGTCTGCTTTTACCCCCAAACTCTCTTTCTGTTCCCCACAACAGCTCCTGGCTAAAAAAAAAAAAAAAAAAAAAAATTAAGCTACTTTCTGACACCAAAGAGCTGAGCTTCAAGGAAGCCAGGTGGTCGTGGTCCTGAAGTTACACAGGAGGGTAGGGTACTCCAAGCCCATTCTCCCTCCCGAAAACCCACTGCTACCATGAGTTAAACATTCTCCAAAGCTGCATTCCTCTGCACTCCCTCCTTCCCCATCATGGCTGCTGGAATCCTGAGCCAGCTGGGGGGTGGGGGTGGGGTAGCTGGGGACTGGGAAGACAGGAAAGTCAGAGCCAGCAGATAACCCTGCACCCTTTCCCCTTCCCGGGCACCCCTCACCAGGGGCACTTCCCCCCTCGGCAGCACGGTCAGGGTGTCTCAGGGCTGGTGACCTCACATCTCACAGAGGAGGGCAGTCCAGGGTCACCCACACTCCGAGTCTTCGTCCCACCTCCCCGACCTCCACATCAGGCTGCTGGTCAGCGTCATGGTGGGTCTCTCCCCAGGTGGGCAGCCCAGAGCAACAGACAGAGAGCGAGGGGCTCCCAGACCCAGAAGGCGCCCCTGGAGGCTGCGATGGTCCCTCTGTCACTGCGCCCCAGATTGCGCATCGCCCCATCATTCAGCAGACACTTGCTGGAGTCACTGTGCACTAACAGGCTCCAGGTAGGACAGACCAGCCAGAGGCTTGGCTCTCAGGACCCCCAGCCAGTCCTGCCCTTCATCCTTGCGCTACAGCCCAGTGTCCTGTGTCCCTACCCACGGCCACCTGCAGAGCCCCAGCGGCTGGGGCTGATACCAACAAAGCCCTATGTAGATGGCAGTGCCCACTTCTCCCCTGGGATGCGGTGAAGGCTGAGAACATGCCTGTGGCCGAGGGCACATCTGATCCATGTCCCCATGGACTTCTCCAAGAACAGGCTCCCTCTGCAGCCTTCCAGCCAGGCCTCAGCCAGGCCATACCTCCCAGAGGAGAAAGATCACCCGGCAACAGCTGGGCCATGGAGCCTACCCACCGTCCACCTCGCAGCCAGCCTGCCCCACATCTGATGCTCCAGAAGCTGCCCACCCTCTCCCAGGGACAGGCAGCTGGGGGGGGGGGGGTGGTAAAGGTTGGTCTGGGGAGGGAGGGAGGCAGTGCCACCAGGAATGCAGGCATCTGAATCTGAGCCCCAGGCTTGCAGGGACTCCCTGGCAGGGCCTGAACCTGGGGCACCTTTATGAGCGTCTCTACCTCCAGGACTGTGGCGAGACTGAGAACCTGAGGTCTGTCAGGACCAAAGAGATTGACAGGAGCCCTCCTGACTGCTGTGCTTCCCAATGATGCCAGCCCGACACCCCCCATCCCCACCTGACCACCATCTGAGGGCCCCGGGGCTCCACTGTGGCCAGAGCACAAGGAGATGAGAAGTGGCACCATGTCCTCAATGCCAGGGAATCAGCCCAAATGGGCTCTGTCCCAGAGCTGGCAGCTGAGCTCCTGGCTTCTGATGCAGGTTCCCAGCCTGTCTGTGTCTTCCTCATGGGTCCCCCCGCCTCCACACACACACCCCTGCACATTCCCTCACCACCTGCACAGAGGTGCCCTCTCACACACCAAAGTGCTCTCTCTCTCTCTCTCTCTCTCTCTTACATACACACACACGCATGATACATGCCTGTCGCTCATACCAAGAGCGTGCACATGTGAACCCGGGGGTGGGCCAGGAGCCACCACACCACCCAGGCACCCACGCACATTCACACTCAGCCGCACGCCTCCTCCACGGCTCCCCACACACCCAGGGCCCCTCACCATGGCCCATGGGTAGGCTCGGGCGCCCCCACATGCCCAGCAGCAGATGGATAAGACAACAAGACGTGGCGCCTACTACAATGGCATGTTATTCAGCTCGAAGGAGAACTGGGGCTCTGCTCCGCGCTATGACCTGGGTGAACCTTGAAAACAAGAAAGAGTCCAAACCAAGCACCCTGCCATCGAATCGGTCCCGGCTCTCAGCAACGCTGCGTGTCTCCGGGACTGGACAGGGACCGAAAGCCTCGCGTGTCTCCCAAAGAGCGGCTGGTAGTTTTGACCCGCTGACCTTGCAGTTAGCAGCCCAACACGTAGCCACTCCAGCACCAGGGCTCCCATGTTACGACATTGGCCTGAGTGCAGTAAGTCGGACCCCCCCCCCCCAAAGGGATATTATTGTGCGATTGGTTTACTTATTGACAAAGGCAAATTTTCAAGTACGGCTGCATAGGAAACAAAACGATGAAACTGTGAAGCTAGCGGTTCTTAACCTTTCCTCCACCTGGGGCAGCACGCTTCTGAAGGCAGCGCTCCCCTCTCTCTAGCCTACTCGGAAGAATCCCGCACTCTTAGCTCTGTCCTGACCACATCGCCACATAAGGACTGCAGCCCCCTGCCTTCCAAAGGTTCTCTGAGTCTGGGGAAGAAGGTGCAGTCTGAGTGGGGCCAGCATAGAGCTAGAGGGTGGATGAGGTATGATTTCCCAATCAAATCCTCCCTGGAGTGTCGGGGCTGCACTTGGAGAAGGTGCAGGTCCATCGCTGGAATGGGGAAAGAGGCCTCCCGGCAGCTTGCCCCAACCATCATCTCACCGAGGCAGTTTTCCTTCTCTTCAAACTTCTTCCTAAACCTTCGTGGTCATCCTGGGTCCTTCAAAGAAATCTCTCAAGAGCCCTTTGGGATCCTCCCCCCGAAAACTTGGTAGTTGAACTCACTGCTGTGGAGTGAATTGATCCGGCAGATCTCGGCAGAAGCCCCTGTTTCCAAGGAGGGGGAGGGGGGCGGGGAGCGGGTCTGCAGCCCCGCACGGACCCCAGAGACAGAGTCTGAACACATTTCATTTGGAAGAAGCCGTGCACATGTGACCCGGGACCCTGGCGGCGATACTGTCTGACTTTGCCTGAGATATGGGATGCCCAGACTCGGTGAATGCATCCAAACAGAAAGCCTGGCAGGTTATGGGCTGGGCCGCTACCACCAGGTCAGCCGTTTGAAACCGCCGATGGCCCTGCAGGAGAAAGGGGAGGCCATCTGCCTGCCTGGTGAGCTGCAGCCTCAGAAGCCCTGGAGGGCAGTTCTGCCTGGTCATTGGGCAGGCTGCGGTGGGTCAGTCAGTCAGCAGAATGGGCTCCTTAGGAGTAAACTTCGTTTTTGGAGTTGTCAGGGGCGTGGGGAGTGAGGGGGAGTTACTGCTTAGTGGACACAGAGTCCTGCTAAGGGCCACAGAAACCAACTAGAGACGGATCGGATCGTAGTGATGCTGGCACGCCATTGGGATACTGTGAGTACCCCCACAGAAGTGCACGCAGAAAAGTGGTGGACGCGGCAAGTTTCAGGGTACACAGAACAGAGCAAACCCAAAATGAAAAAGAAGAAGAGAGAACATGGTGCTATGTAGCAGTGCCCTGGTGGCACTGTGACTTCAGTCTGGGCCTGCTAACCGCCATGTCGGCAGTTCAAGTCTGACAGCCACTTCTCTAAAGATTGACCTCCTGGGAGACCCTAAGATCCCCGTGAGTTGGAATCACCGTGACGACAGTCGGGTTCTGTTTGGGGTTAACGACGCCTGAGTTCCTGTGCCCAGAGGCACCTGTGACACCGACCGGTCTACCCACGTCTCACCAGCACGACACCCAAACCTGGAGAGAAGCAAGGAATTCCTCAGGGTCGCCTGGTTAGAAAAGCGCACAGCGGGCCTCACAAACTCCACTGCCCAGCATTGCGCCGCCCTGGCCTCGGCTGGGCATCTGACCCCGATTTCACGTTAGCGGGGAACTTTGCACATTAACGTACAACGTTCTCACCTTAGTCAACAGACCACACGCCAGCCAGGCAGACGGTCTCATCTGAGAGCGACAGTCACAGGATACTCTGTTGAATGTATACTTTTTTTTTTCCTTCCTTACCAGAGAGCTGGATATATTTAGAATCTCAACCATATTCGGGGAAATGTCAATGAAAAAAAGCAAGACAGTCTCATTCCACTCCAACACCCCGGCGTGCCAACACGCACCATGGTGTCAACACACCTTGACACCGTAGTTGTCCTAAGAACCTACCACGTGTTGGCTGTGTGACTTTCAGAAAGAGACTTCACCTCTCTGGTACTCCATCTGCCCGTTTGTACAATTAGGACATTGGACAACATGCCCTCAAAAGTCCCTTCCAGCTCAGAGGCGCTAGGGCTCCATTGAACAGTAATCAAAGAAATGAAGACTGAAGCCTGTTTTCTCCTACGTAAGATTGGCAATGATTAATTGAAACCATGAATACCCAGTGCTGGCAAACCTGCAGGGAAATGGACATGCCTCGTTCACTCACTGCTGTTGAAAACGTAAACTGGACCATACTTTCTGGGGAGCAATTTGGCAATGCTTAATCCAAAGCAGTCTTTTTAAAAATATCCCCAGCCTTTCACTCTGAAACACTGTGTTTGTGCGGAGACTTTACGAAGGCATCCATCACCACGTGGTCTGCCATGTTAGAGCACAAAACTGCCTGAATGTCCATGGCGGGGGATTCCGTACAATAGAACGCACGTATATGAAAACTCACTCAACACACACTGCCGTTGCGTGGATGCCACTCATCGTGATCTTGTAGAACAGGGCCGTACTGCCTGTGGAGGTCAAGTACTTGATGTCAATTTCATGATTGGGAGGTAGGGGGTGGAGTCTAGCCTGTCAATCTGGAGATAGCCAATGAGTAGCCAATGAGGTCTCTGCGTGGGCATGGATTTCTCCTGAGAATTCTGGGAAGTCTCCCAATTTTTCCCTCGTGGAGATGAGAGACCATTTTCCCAGTTGTTGGGAGTCGCTGGACTGACAAGACAAGATGGCAGCATCCGAGGAACTGGAAGAGTTGGAGGAGAAGCCACACGGCCTTATCCTGATGGAACCAGACCTCTGAAGCTGGAAAAGCCACGTGAAGACACTGCCAGGGCTGAGATGTTTCTATCATCGATGGATATTGCTGGTGGACCCTGAGCCCTGGAAATGAGGAGCCATGAAGGAACCCCTGCCAGAGCAGGGACTCTGCACCCACTGGCCTGTGACTTCATGAGTCGGAAGGAGACTTTACAGACTGGTATCGGACATTTGGGCTAATATCGGACTTATGACCTTGAACTGGACTGGGTTGGGGTGCTTTCTCAATGTTCCACTCCTCTTGTATATAAACTTTTCCCTTATATCCATATGTGTGTCTATGAATTTGTTTCTCTATTCTACCCGGACTAACACACTGTCCCTGGTGAGTTTCTGAGTGTGTAACCCTTGATCGGATTGTCCTGTCATTCTCCAAAGGAGCGGCTGGGGGTTTCAAACCGCTAACCTTGTGGAGTGCAGACCAGTTGGTAACCACTCTGCCACCAGGGCTCCTGATATGGCATCATCATTAAGAATTCACATTTACAGAAGGAGGGGTAACCAGCATTCATCACTATTAGGCTATGAAAGGGTTTGAAATTGAGAAGCATGTAATTCCTTGGTGACCTGGCTGGCCTGTGAAACACCAGCAGCCTCGCATCCCGTCCAACCAGCAGACAGGTGAGCAGCAGGCCGGTCTCGGCAGAGGCAGGCTGGGCAGAAGAAGTTGACCGTCCATTTTTAGAAATCAAAGCAGGACTGTGTTCAGGACAGAGCCGTGAGGCAACCCCGGTGACATGGATGTGACAGAGCTTCCGGGCCTTTCACGTGCTGATGTCCCAAAGGCCCCAGATGAGAAGGACCAGCTGCAAACAGTCATTAGTAATCAGAACGTGGAATGCACAAAGTATGAATCAAGGAAAATTGGATGTTGTCAAAAATGAAATGGAACGCATGGAAATAGATAGCCTTGGCATCATCGGTAGGCTGAAATGGGCCGGGACAGGCCGTTTTGCACGAGACAACTGTATGAGCTATTGTGCCAGGAATGACGGATTGAAGAGAAAGGGCACTGCAGCCATTGTCAGACGGAGGCTTTTAAGCTCTGTCCTGGAGTACGGTACAGTCAGTGATGGGAGGATGTTCCTACAAGAGAGACCAGTTTGATATGCAATCTTCCAGAAGACATCGAAGCCCTTTACCAGCTCCTGCAGCCTGAAGTGGATCCAATCAAAAGGGAACAGCACAGACTCAACATTTCTGAAAGAAGTCAGAGAGCTGATGAAACACGCAAGGCTCACGCTGTGAGCTCACAGCTGAAGGATCCGATGAGCAAGACAGGAGAAAGACATCAAAACCCAAGACCAAACTCACTGCCAACAAGCGGCTACAGAAGCATTCAATGTGCAAACCCCTCTCTCACGGCTCACGCCGAGAATAGGAATTCTAGACACGTCAAGGTGCTTAGGTAGAATTTGTACACAGACCAAGAAGTCGTCCTTGGGACAGAAGAACAAGGAAATACTGCGTGACTGGAAATCAGGAACAGAGTATGTCAGGGTGGTACCCTTCCACCACACCTATGCCGTCTGTAAAGGGAACAAAACATCTGCGGAGCTGGACAAATGAGGCATCAGGATGGGGGGCAGCTTGTTAACAATTTGCAATATATGCATGATACAACCTGTGTGCTGACCATAAAAAAGACTTGACGCGCTTCCCGATGAAGTTCACAGACTACAAGAAACATGTGAAGGGGAAAATCCTCACAACCAGACCGATAGACAACGTCATGATAAATGCAGAGGTTCCCGAAGCTTTCCGTGATCTCATTTTACTTGAATACAAAATCAGTACCACGGAAGCAGCAGTCAAGCTATCGAATGACATTATGTTGTGCAAACCTCCGCAAAAAGATTTCTTTAAAGTGTCAAAATGCAAAGATGTCGCTTTAAAGAATTACAGTGCTGGCTGAGCCCCGGTGGCGTAGTGGTTGTGTGCGGGACTGCGGCCCACGGGGTTGACGGTTCAAATCCAGCTGCAGCTCTCCAGGAGCAAGGCTGGGCCTCTCACTCCCATCAGGGCAGTGATGCCACACACACAAAAGGAAAAAAAAGAATGAAAGTGCATCTGGGCTGAGCCCCGGTGGCGTAGTGGTTGTGCGCGGGACTGCGGCCCACTGGGACGGAGGTTCAGTTCCAGCAGTGGGGCTGGGCCTCCTCCTCCCACCGCCAGAGAGCAGTGATGCCAAAAAAAAAAAAAAAGTGCATCTGACCCAAGCCCTGGTCTCTTCAGTAGGCTTATAGGCATTGGAAAGCTGGATGATGCCTCAGGAAGGCTAGAGGCATGTGAATATACCACGGACTGCCAGAAGAATGGACAGCTCTGGCTTGAGCAGACAAACGAGCAGAAGACTTCTTAGGAGCCAGACTTCGCCTGCTGCACTTGGAACGTGTGAGCAGAAGGGGCGCCCTAAAGCATGTTGCGCTGGACACAGGACCCCATGCCTGGGAGAGTAAAGGGTCCGCCAAAGAAGAGGAAGCCCCTCACAAAGATGGACTGACTCTGGCAGCACAACGGGCCCAAACACAGCCATGATTGTGAGGATGCCACAGGACCAGGCAGTTTCGGGTTCTGTGTATGCGTACACACAGGGATGCTCCGAATCAGAACCATCTCACTGGTATCTAACAAGAACAATGACAACCACACATCAGCTAGATGGAACAACTCCTTCTCAACAACACAGAACCTCCCATTTATAACTGCTGGGTCTCCACGGTCCAAGCCAGGCGCATCCAGCTGGCGAGAATTTGTACCAGCCCCCCCGTGAGACCACCCATCCATCGCTACCGTCACTCCTGGCCTCCATTCCCAACCTCTCTTCCAATCTAGTCTTCGGATTGGAGCCAAGAACAATCTCTGCCAATCCAAATTTAACTGTCTCTGCCACCCCCCACGTACGGCTCCCCACTGATGTTGGAAAATGTCCAAATTCCTTTCCAGGGTCTTCCAGCCTCTTGGTGAAGTGACTGAGGCTCACCCGCCTCGCCAGGAGGGTTTCCCACCGCTTCCACCTTCCCCCCACTTGGGAGCAGAGAAGGTTCAGTCCAATCCCAAGGTCCCTGCTAAGAGAATGAGCCTTCACCTGGCAAGGTGGAGGACAGGAGGAGCTGGGTTACATTAAGCAGAAAGCACAAGGAGGGAGAAAGAGCTGGTACTAGCGCCTCGGGAAGCCTGGGCTTCGTGCCCTCCTGCCCTAGTTCTAGCTCTTGCCCCACCTGCTCCCCCGGCAACTTCTTCATCCGCCCAACCAAGGGTCGGGCTGTGCAGGCTCTGCCAAGCCTGCTCTAAGGGAGGGGAGATTTCATCCCTCATTCCTGGGCGCCACCACTGCCACCAGAGGTTTGCTCAACCCTTCACAACCCCTAGATCTCCCTCAGTCCTTCAAGGCTGGCCCTTCTACCAAGGCCATTTTCCAGGTAAGGAATGGCAAGCCCCCCTCATGGGCTTGGAAAGGGCCGGAGCCAAACCCCCACTGTCTGCCTTCCCCAAGACTGTGGCCAACCCTTCCTGTTCAAGCCGGCTCCCTGGACCCCCAAACACTCTCCCATTTAGTCCAAGGTGTCA
>PVJH01031095.1:0-24111 GCA_004026705.1 Nesogale talazaci
CAGGAGTTTCCTATATTCTCAAACAGTGGTTCCCAGTTACAGCTTATAGGAAATTCATTCTTGTATCTTGCTTTGTCTGCCAGTAACACAGTCATGAATGCAGCATTTTCATTAATGCTCTGTTCTAACCTTATGTGGTTTTCCATATCACTCCTGCTCTCTCTTTACAGAGAGTTTTCAAGAGATTTCTCTGAACTTTGCAAACGCAGTTTGACTGTGCTTTTCAGATTGGTGCATATTCCTTGAGGAAAGTGAAAGCTTAGCTCTAGAATGGTCTTATTTAGTTAGTATTTCTCAGACCACAAGACACCTACTGATAAGTGTGGTTAAAACCAGTAAGGAACTTACAGGAGTTTCCTATATCATCAAAGAGCGGTTCCTCATTACAGCTTATAGGAAATTCATTCTTGTATCTTGCTTTGTCTACCAGTAACACAGTCATGAATGCAGCATTTTCATTAATGCTCTCTTCTAACCTCATGTGGATTTTCATATCGCTCCTGCTCTCTCTTTACACAGTGTTTTCAAGAGATTTCTCTGAACTCTGCAAACGCAGTTTCACTGTTTTTTCAGATTGGTGCGTTTTCCTTGAGGAAAGTAATAGCTTCGCTCTAGAATGCTCTTATTTAGTTAATATTTCTCAGACCACAAGAAACCTACTGATAATTTTGGTGAAAACCTGTAAGGAACATACAGGAGTTTCCTATATCCTCAAACAGCGGTTCCCCGTTAGAGCATATAGGAACGTCATTATTGTATCTTGTTTTGTCTGCCAGTACCACAGTCATGAATGCATCATTTTCATTAATGCTCTGTTCTAACCTTATGTGGTTTTTCATATCGCTTCTGTTCTCTCTTTACACAGTGTTTTCAAGAGATTTCTCTGAAATCTGCAAACGCAGTTTCCCTGTGTTTTTCAGATTGGTGCGTTTTCCTTGTGGAAAGTAATAGCTTCGCTCTAGAATGCTCTTATTTAGTTAGTATTTCTCAGACCACAAGACACCTTGTGATAAGTTTGGTGAAAACCAGTAAGGGACATACAGGGGTTTCCTATATCCTTAAACAGCGGTTCCTCGTTACAGCTTATAGGAAAGTCATTCTTGTATCTTGCTTTGTCTGCCAGTAACACAGTCATGAATGCAGCATTTTTATTAATGCTCTGTTCTAACCTTATGTGGTTTTTCATAGCGCTCCTGCTCTCTCTTTACACAGTGTTTTCAAGAGATTTCTGTGCACTCTCCAATCGCAGGTTCACAGTGTTTTTCAGATTGCTGAGATTTCCATGAGGAAAGTAATAGCTTCGGTCTAGAATGCTCTTATTTAGTTAGTATTTCTCAAACCACAAGTCACCTATTGATTAGTTTGGTCAAAACGAGTAAGGAACTTACAGGAGGTCCCTATTTCTTCAAACAGCTGTATCCTGTCACAGCTTAATGGAAAGTCATTCTTGTATCTTGCTTTGTCTGCCAGTAACACAGTCATGAATGCAGCATATTCATTAATGCTGTCTTCTGACCTTATGTGATTTTTCATAGCTGACCCGCTCTCTCTTTACAAGGTGTTTTCAACAGATTTCTCTTCACTCTCCAATCACAGTTTCACAGCGTTTTTCAGATTCGTGAGATTTACACGAGTAAAATAAAACTTCGGCCTAGAATGCTCATATTTAGTTAGTATTTCTCAAACCACAAGTCACCTATTTATAAGTTTGATCAAAACGAGTAAGGAACTTACAGGAGGTTCTTGTTACCTCAAAAAGTAGTTCCCCGTTAGAGCATATAGGAAAGACATTCTTTTATCTTGTTTAGTCTCACAGCTACACAGTCATGAATGCAGCATTTTCATTAGTGCAGTCTTCTAACCTTATGTGGTTATTCATAGCACTCCTGCTTTCTCTTTACACAGTGTTTTCAAGAGATTTCTCTGCACACTTCAAACACAGTTTCACAGCATTTTTCAGATTGGTGAGATTTCCATGAGTAAGGTAATAGCTTCGGCCTAGAATGCTCATATTTAGTTAGTATTTCTCAAACCACAAGTCACCTATTGAGAAGTTTGGTCAAAACGAGTAAGGAACTTACAGGAGTTTCCTGTTTCCTCAAAGAGCGGTTCCCCGTTACAGCTTATAGGAAAGTCATTCTCATATCTTGCATTGTGTCACAGCAACACAGTCATGAATGCAGCATTTTCATTAGTGCTGTCTTCTGATGTTTTGTGGTTTTTTCATAATGCTCCTGCTCTCTCTTTACACAGTGTTTTCAAGAGATTTGTCTGCATTCTCCAATCACAGTTTCACTGTGTTTTTCAGATTTGTGAGTTTTCCTGGAAAAAAGTTATTGCTTCGCTCCAGAATGCTCTTATTTAGGTAGTACTTCTCACACCACAAGACACCTACTGATAAGTTTGGTCAAAATGAGTAAAGAACTTACAGGAGGTTCCTGTATCATCAGACAGCGGTTCCCATTACATCCTATAGGAAACTCATCCTTGTATCTTGCTTTGTCTCACAGCAACGCAGTCATGAATGCAGCATTTTCCTTAGTGCTGTCTTCTGACCTTATGTGGTTTTTCATTGCGCTCCTGTTCTCTCTTTACACAGTGTTTTCAAGAGATTTCTCTGCACTCTCCTATCACAGTTTAACTGTGTTTTGCAGATTGGTCAGTTTTCCTTGAGGAAAGTTATAACTTCGCTCTAGAATGCTCTTATTTAGTTAGTATTTCTCACACCCCAGGACACCTACTGATAAGTTTGGTCAAAACGAGTAAGGAAATTACTGGAGGTTCCTGTATCCTCAAACATGGGTTCCCATTACAAGCTATATCAAAGTCATTCTTGTATTTTACATTGTCTCACAGTAACACAGTCATGAATGCAGCATTTTCATTAATGCTATCTACTAACCTTATGTGGTTTTTCATAGCGCTCCTGCTCTCTGCTTACACAATGTTTTCAAGAGATATCTATGCACACTCCAATCACAGTTTCACTGTGTTTTTCATAATAGTGAGATAATCTTGAGGAAAGTAATAGCTTCACTCTAGAATGCTCTTATTTATTTAGCATTTCTCAAAACACAAGTCACCCATTGATAAGTTTGTTCAAAAGGAGTACGGAACTTACAGGAGTTTCCTGTTTCCTCAATCAGCGGTTCCGCGTTATAGCTTATATGAAGTGATTCTTGTGTCTTGCTTTGTCTCACTGCAACCCAGTCATGAATGCAGCATTTTCATGATTGCTGTCTTCTGACCTTATATGGTTTTTCATAGCGCTCCTGCTTTCTCTTTACACCGTGTTTTCAAGAGTTTCTCTGCACTCTCCAATCACAGTTTCACAGTGTTTTTCAGATTGGTGAGATGTCCATGACAAAAGTAATAGATTCTTTCTAGAATGCTCTTATTTAGTTATTATTTCTAAATCATAATTCACATATTGGTAAGTTTGGTCAAAATGAGTAAGGAACTTACAGGAGTTTCCTCTTTCCTCAAAAAGCGGTTCCCCATTACAGCTTATAGGAAAATCATTCTTATATCTTGCTTTGTCTCCCAGCAACACAGTCATCAATACAGCATTTTCATTAGTGCTGTCTTCTGATTTATGTTGTTTTTCATAGCGCTCCTGCTTTCTCTTTTCACAGTGTTTTCAAGAGTTTCTCTGCACTCTCAAATCACAGTTTCACTGCGTTTTTTAGATTGGTGAGTTTTCCTTGTTAAAAGTGATAGCTTAGCTCTAGAATGCCCTTATTTAGTTAGTATTTCTCACACCACAAGACACCTATTGATAAGTTTGTTTAAAACGAATAAGGAACTTACACGAGTTTCCTGATTCCTCAAACAGCTTGTTCCCCTTAGATCTTAAAGGAAATTCATTCTTGTATCTTGCTTTGTCTCACAGCAACACAGTCATGAATGCAGCATTTGAATTAGTGCTGTCTTCTGACCTTATGTGGTTTTTCATAACATTCCTGCTCTCTCTTTACACAGTGTTTTCAAGACATTTCTCTGCACTCTCCAATCACAGTTTCACAGTGTTTTTCAGATTGGTGAGTTTTCCTGGAGCAAAGTTATAGCTTCGCTCTAGAATGCTCTTATTTAGGTAGTATTTCTCACACCCCAGGACACCTTCTGATAAGTGTGGTCAAAAGAGTATGCAACTTATAGGAGGTTCCTGTGTCATCAAACAGCACTTCCCCGTTACAGCTTATAGGAAATCCATTCTTGTATCTTGTTTTGTCTCACAGCAACACAGTCATGAATGCAGCATTTTCATTAGTGCTGCCTTCTGATCTTATGTGGTTTTTCATAGTGCTCCTGCTCTCTCTTTACACAGTGTTTTTAAGAGATTTCTCTGCACTCTCCAATCACAGTTTCACTGTGTTTTTCAGATTGGTGAGTTTTCTTTCAGGAAAGTTATAACTTCGCTCTAGAGTGTTCTTTGTTAGTTAGCATTTTTCACACCACGAGACACCTACTGATAAGTTTGGTCCAAACAAGTAAGGAACTTACAGGATGTTTCTGTATCCTCAAACATTGGTTCCCATTACATCCTATAGCAAAGTCATTCTTGTATCTTGCATTTTCTCACAGTAACACAGTCCTGAATGCATCATGCTGTCTTCTGACCTTATGTGGTTTTTTATAGTGCTCCTTCTCTCTCTTTGCACAGTGTTTTCAAGAGATTTCTCTGCACTCTCCAATCACAGTTTCACAGTGTTTCTAAGATTCGTGACATTTTCTTGAGGAAAATAATAGCTTCGCTCTAGAAAGCTCTTATTTAGGTAGGTTTTCTCACACCACAGGACACCTATTTATAAGTTTGGTCAAAACGAGTATGGAACTTATAGGAGCTTCCTGATTCCTCAAACAGCGCTTCCCCGTTACAGCTTATAGGAAAGACTTTCTTGTGTCTTGCTTTGTCTCACAGCAACACAGTCATGAATGCAGCATTTTCATTAGTGCTGTCTTCTGACCTTATGGTTTTTTCATAACATTCCTGCTCTCTCTTTACACAGTGTTTTCAAGAGATTTCTCTGCACTTTCCAATCACAGTTTCACTGTGTTTTTCAGATTGGTGAGATTTCCTTGAGGAAAGTAATAGCTTCACTCTGGAATGCTGTTATTTAGTTAGTATTTCTCACACCACAAGTCACCTATTGATAATTTTGGTCAAAACGCGTAAGGAACTTACAGGAGTTTCCTGTTTCCTCAAACAGCTGTTCCCTGTTACAGCTTATAGGAAAGTCATTCTTGTATCTTGCTTTGTCTCACAGCAACACAGTCATGAATGCAGCATTTTCATTAGTGCTGTCTTCTGACCTTATGTGGTTTTTCATAGTGCTCCTGCTCTCTCTTTACACAGTTTTTTCCAGAGATTTCTCTGCATTCTCCAATCACAGTTTCACTGTGTTTTTCAGTTTGGTGAGTTTTCCTGGAGGAAATTTACAGCTTCACTCTAGAATGCTCTTAATTATGGAGGTTTTCTCACACCACAGGATACCTATTAATAAGTTTGGTCAAAACGAGTAAGAAACTTATAGGAACTTCTTGATTCCTCAAACAGCGGTTCTCCGTTACAGCTTATAAGAAAGTCATTCTTGTATCTTGCTTTGTCTCACAGCTACACAGTCATGAATGCAGCATTTTCATTAATGCTGTCTTCTAACCTTACGTGATTTTTCATAGTGCTCCTGCTCTCTCTTTAAACAATGTTTTCACGAGATTTCTCTGCACTCTCCAATCACAGTTTCACAGTGTTTTTCAGATTGGTGAGATTTCCTTGAGGAAAGTAATAGATTCGTTCTAGAATGCTCTTATTTATTTAGTATTTCTCAAACCACATGTCACCTATTTATAAGTTTGGTCGAAATGAGAAAGGAACTTACAGAAGTTTCCTGTTTCTCCAAAGAGTGATTCCCCATTACAGCTTATAGGAAAGTCATTCTTGTATCTTGCTTTGCACACAGCAACACAGTCATCTGTGTTCTGACCTTATGTGGTTTTTCATAACCACTGCTCTCTCTTTTCACAGTGTTTTCAAGAGTTTTCTCTGCACTCTCCAGTCACAGTTTCACAGTGTTTTTCAGATTGGTGAGATTTCCTTGAGGAAATTAATAACTTTGCTCTAGAAAGCTCTTATTTAGGTAGTATTTCTCACACCACAGGACACCTATTGATAAGTTCGGTCAAAATGAGTAAGGAACTTACAGGAGGTTCCTATATCCTCAAACAGCTGTTCCCATTACATCCTATAGGAAAGTCATTCTAGTATCTTGCTTTGTCTCACAGCAACACAGTCATGAATGTAGTATTTTCAGTAGTGCTGTCTTCTGACCTTATGTGGTTTTTCATAGCGCTCCTGGTCTCTCTTTACACAGTGTTTTCAAGAGATTTCTCTGCACTCTCCAATCACAGTTTCACAGTGTTTTTCAGATTGGTGAGTTTTCCTGGAGTAAAGTTATAGCTTCGCTCTAGCATGCTCTTATTTAGTTATTATTTCTCACACCACAAGACACCTACTGATAAGTTTGCTCAAAACTAGTATGCAATTTACAGGATGTTCCTGTGTCCTTAAACAGCAAATTTTCATTGAATCTTTTATGTCCCTCTTCATACTGTAGTGATGACATCATACATTGAGCTCAGCAATACCTAGATATTTTATTAGTAGCTGTCACCAAATCCAGAAAGTTTTCACAGTTTATTTTCCTTTTGGAGACAACATATACAGTTCTAAAATTTTAAAATTTATTTAAAGTCCCATTATTTGTAAAAACATAGTAATGAATATTTTCCAATGAAGAAAAAAAATTCAACTGTATTCAAAATAAAAATGTCACATTGATTTTTGTTTTCCAAATTTATTTTTAAAGTTGAGTTAAAGAATAGACAATACCCAGTAAAAGTTGAAAAGCTAAAATAAGATTCATAAAATATAAAAGAAAAGATTTTCTTTTCTATAGGTTTCTAATGCAGTGTTCAATCCCTGAACCAAGCACAGAAGCAGGATTTGAGACTCAAAGGCATGTGTAACTGCATACAGCAGTACTACTAATAATAGTCTTTGGCTCTGGTCAACTCATTGCAGATTTAAGGCAGAAATGATCAGCAGATGACCCCCCCTCCCCAAGTCCCTGGAAAGAAAACTGTTCTTTGGAGCAGAATGATCCTGAATTCACACACCATGAATTTCCAGTATGTTAATTTGTTCTAAAGTAAATACTTCTGAGTTGATTAATGAAAATTTTCATATCAACAATTGGGAACAGAAGGTCATGCTGTGGCAGCCACACAGAATAGAGGTCTAACTTGTTGAAGCAGCCTGACTTTTGAAGGTGTGGGAAATTTTATAATTTTATTGATTATGGGCAAGATCAGGATGGCACAGTACTGATCGTTTGCTAACCTCCCCATTGGCTCACCTCTGATTAGGATTCAGCAGAACATCAAACTTGAGAAGAGGCCCTTGATTCTCCATTCTATTGGCTCCCCCAATTTTGTGTTGACTGTCTTAATAATGCACATCCTAGAAAGAAGGGTTTATTAATTCTAATTCCAAACTAATGATAAACCTATGTTACATTGAAAATATTTAACACCAACTTTGGCCTCTACCCAGTGGACACTACTAGAGAACTCTCAAGTTGTGATAAAAAAATTCTAGAGACTGCCAGATGTTTTTCTGGGGAGTAAAACCATCCTCAGTTGAGAACCATTATGCCATATCATGTGCAGAACTTAAATGAGAAGCAGCATTTAAGGTATCTGGAATAAGAAGCAACAGGTAAAGTTATTCCTTGCGGAACTTGCAGTTTTAAACAACTGTACTTTTTTGAATACCATGATGAATGGAATCCACTGAAAGACGATTAGAGAGTCACTAAAATGTTTGGTTGATACTGTTTCTTAGTCCATTACTTTTACGGCCTACACCTATTTTTTCCCTTAATGTGACTGATATATTTTTAAGAAAGAGTAGGTTTTTTCCCTGAAGATATTTATTATGGTCAGAGGCATAATGCATTTACCACATTATTAATTTGAAAATACAGAAAATAGCTTGCACTTGACATTCCATATATATTTTTGTTTGACATCCCATATATATATATACACATATGTGTATATATAAACATAACAAGTGTTCTAATTTGTGACCTTGGATTGCATGATAAACTGAAAAACTTATCAGATTTTATTTTTTATGATATAGAAAAGGCAAGGATGCTAAAAGATTATCGCAGATGTGTCATGTGCATGCATACAGTGATAGAGCAGTTGGGTTTTGCCCGTATATTAGAGCCTTGATATATTTGCCCATATATTAGGAAGCAGTCTCAAGTAGGAAAGATTTTAATAAATTAATTTCCTAAAAGTACATAAGTTGCCATAATTACAATATCACTTTTTATACAAGCAACATATGTAAAGAGCTTGAATCTATTTTAAGAGAACCAAATCTGTCCTTGAGGAGAACTGGTGGTATCGTAGTTATGCATTGGGTTGCTTACTAATTACTAGGTTAGCATTTCAAAACCACCGGCCTCTTCAGGAGAAAGACAAGGACTCCTATTTCTGAAAAGAATTCCAGTCTCAGAATGTCACAGGACTGTTCCTTCCTATCCTACCTGTGTGGCTGTTCTGAGTCAGAATAGACAAGATGGTAGTGATTTCATTTTGAGTACATGGGTAAGATGAAACGTAAATATGACCATAGAGAACCAATTTCAATTACCTCAATGTGACACCATTCATCCTTCTCTCTCCCATGTTTCTTATACCTGTCCTTCGTTACTTTCTGAATTTGTCCTTGGGTCCAAAATAGTTGATTATTCTAACACAGATGAGTTCTGTTCTAGAGATGAAGGGTAACTAAGGGTCAAAATCCTGGGGTCCCATTAGTCATTATCCATCTAGTGAACATCTCAAGATCCTGATTTTTGTTCCATATTCTTGTCAGTTCTATCCAAAACCTTTTGATTTGATTCTTTTCACAGCAGTTATTGGTGATATACAAGCACCATATTGTTGTTCTGGTCTCTGAGTTGTGGAGAATTATGCTTGCATTGTCCATAAGTTAATTGGATTTGACTACTAATGTTTTTTATTATGAATGCATTTCAATTTTCATCTTTTTTGAGAGGGAAAGAAAAATGTTAGCATTTAAGGTGGCTGTTCATGTAGAAAATTATCTTTGTGAATTATGTTATGAAAATTGACCTTAGTGTTTTCTGAGAAGATGGTCCTGATCTCCAATGTCCAGCAACCCAGTTTCTCTAGATACTTGATTACATCTAAGTTTTTATAAGTTTGCTTCTGCGTGATCTAGTACATTTGTGGATAAATTTGAAACTCATCCAAATAGACACATATACAACTATACTCTATTAAATTTGTATATACTTGTAGGCATATGCCTACATAATCTCCCATACTTGGATTTACTTGTGTGTTCACCCAAGAATTTACTTATAAATCAAAGCTATTACAGCTTATTTCTTTTTTTTCCCCAATGATTTTATTGGGGGCTCTACAGTTCTTATAACATTCCATATATCATTTGTATCAAGCATATTTGTACACATCTTGCAATCTTCATTTCTAAATTATTTTCTACTTGAGCCTCTGGTATAAGCTCCTCTTCCCCCTACTTTTTTAAATAAATCATTTTATTGGGGCTCATACAACTCCCATCATGATCAATACATATGTCAATTGTATGCATACCACATTTTCACACTTGTTGCCATTATCACTCTAGAAACATCCTCTCTCCACCTAGGCCCCCAGTACTAGCTCCCCATATTTCCTGTCTTTCCCCACCCCCTCCACATAAGCCCTTAATAACTTACAAATTGTTAATACTTTTTCATATCGTACATTGTCCAATGTGTCCCTTCACCCACTTCCTGGTTGTCTGTACTCCAGGGAGGTTATACGTAGATCCCTTCAATTGCTTCCTCTTTTGTACTGCACCCTCCTTCCACCCTCCTTGTATCACCACTTCTACCACTGGCCCTAAAGGGACCATCTATCCTGAATTCCCCATGTTTCTGGCTCCAGTGTACATCCCCTGTTCTAGCTGGATTTGTAAGGTGGAATTGGGATCATGATAGTGGGTGGGAGGAAGCATTTGAGAACTTGAGGAAAGTTGCATATTCCATTCTTCCTACACTGTATATTGATTGGTTCATCTCCTCCCTGCAACCCCTCTGTGAGGGGATGTTGCTTCATCTATTGATGGGCTTTGTATCCCCACTCTGTACTCCCCCTCACTTATAATGATTTAATTTTAGTTCTTTGATGCCTGACACCAGATCCCTTCAATGCCTTATGGTCACACAGACTGGTGTGCTTCATCCATGTGGGATTTGTTGCTTCTCAACTAGATGACGGCTTCATTACTTTCAAGTCTTCAGGATGCCAGACACTATATCTTTTGATAGCTGGGCACCATCAGCTTTCTTCACCACATCTGCTTATGCACACATCTGTCTTCAGTGATCGTGTCAGGAAGGTGAACATCATGGAATTTCAATTTAATAGAACAAAATGTTCTTGCACTGAGGAAGTACTTGTGTGGAGGCCCAATGCACATCTGCTATCCTAATACTAACCACTTAAGTATATGCACATTGATTTATTTCCCCATCGTCCTATATAAATATATTCATCTATGTACATGCTTGTGTTTGGACCTCTATAAATGCCCTTTACTAAGGTGACCAGACATCCTGCTTTTGGCAGGTTAGTCCCAATTGCGAAGAATTTGTCCTGCATCCCACAGCGTTTTAAAAAAGTCCCAATTTTTGGAAAGAATGCACAACAAGCTAGGAAATGGCGGGGCGGGGAGAATGGAAAGGCAATACAGTTTTCGAGTGGCCACGTGGCTATTTTGCCAAGATATGAGTTTTATATTATTTTTGTTAATTTTTATGTTAAACTTTCAAGTCTTTGGAATGCTAGACAATGTATATTTTGATAGCCAGGCACCATCAGCTTTCTTCACCACCTCTGCTTATGCACACACCTGTCTTCAGTGATCATGTTGGGAAGGTGAGCATCATGGAATGCCAATTTAATACAACAAAATGTTCTATTAAATGTTCTATTATTTGTTTATAATAACAGATAATTGTTGAGAACTAATTATCGAGAACTGCTTATCAAAGTTCGCATTGTTGATCAGTTGTTAGAATTCAACCACCATTCTTTGGACTTAATGAACAATTGCATTTTTTGACATTGGCAATGATGAAAACATTTTGTAACTATCTCTCAGATGATATACTTTGTACTGTGTGCTACTGGGAGTTAAACAAGTGATTTCAACAAGCCAGCTATTCAGATAGTTTAGGTAATTTATTTATTTCATAGATACATAAATTTTCTTGAATTTAGCAGACAGTACTCATGTTATTTATATTTGATAGTGGTGGCAAAAAGTCTAGTGCCGGACTTGCAAGTGACATTTATGATTTATGGTAAGGCAAATTCAGAGGAAAAATAATACAAGTTAGTATTGTTATTATTTAGAAGGAAATATAGGATTAAAATGAAAATAATTTTTAAAATATACTTTATAGCAATCAAATTAATTTAATTTATAGACTAACAATAAAACATCTCCATGTAGTTAAGTACCTACTTACTATGTTTTTAGCAATATTTATATAATTTATAATATAATTTTAAATTATTTTTTAAACTTTAAACATAATGAGTAAGAAAAGAGGATAGAAATTTAATGATGATCTAAGAAGTGTATTTCATTAAAAAAATCATTTTATTGGGGGCTCATACATCGTTTTTCACAAGACATAGTATACTATGCTAAGTACCTTCACATGCCTGCTTCTTCAAATATGCGCTTTTCCACTTAGGCCCTTGATATCAGCTTCTCATCCTTCCCCCTCTGTCCTTGTTTCCTCCTACCTCCTATTCTCATTACTTTATAAATTACTACTGTTTTGTCATATCTTACATTGCCCGACATCTCCCCTTGCCCACTCCTCCCAAGATCCATCCTCTAGATAGGAAGCAAACTGTAGATACCCACAGTTGGCTCCCTCTCTCCACCCCACCTTCCCTTCACCCATTCGGTAGCTCCACTCTCACCAATGGCCCTGAGGGGTTCCCTGTATTTCCATTCCCATCTCTGTCAGTGTACCTCTTCTAGTCTAGCTGCATTTGGAAGATAGAGTTGGGACCATGATAGTCGGGGGAAGGAAATCTTCAGAACCAGAAGAAAGTTGTATGCTCCATTGCTACCTCACTGCACCTTGATTCGCCCATCTCCTCCCAGTGACTCCCTTGTAAGGGGGTGTCAAATTGCCCACAAGTGGGCCTTGGGTCACCACCCTGCTGCCCCCCTCATTCTTATTGATTTGATTCTTGTTCTTTGATATTTGATATCTGCTCGCTTTGATCCCTTGTGATCACACAGGTTGGTGTGCTTCTACCATGTGGACTTTGCTGCTTCTGCGCTAGATGGCCACTTGTTCACCTTCAGGCCTTTAATATTCCGGCTACTTTATCATTTGGTGGCTGAGCACCATCAGTTTTCTTTTATTAAAAAAAAAGTGATTGCATGATAAAGTGTGAGAAATGGTGAATTTTCTATTTCACACAGCAGGAAGAATATTTCAAAGCACTTGGAGACACAGAAACATAAAAGATATTGAAATACTGCTGCATCTTCCCCCAAAATACAGGAATTTTTTTAGAAAACAACTTATGGAGATGAAGAAAAGAAATTAGCTTTAGCAGAAGGATTTATGTATTTTCATGTTATTAATCACAGTTCCTTCAGATCTGTGGACTGCACATCACAAGTTGTCAAAAAGTTGTTCAACCCAAAATTTGCCTGTGTTAGAACAAAATTTGAGGCAATTGTGCTTAACGTGCTTTCTCCATATGCATTTTCAGAATTAAACAAAAATCTAGAAAAAAGTTAATTTTGTATCCATATATTCTGACACATCAAATTCTAATCATAAAGATATAAAGTTATTTCCAACCATTATTAGATTTTTTGATTCAGAACCTGGAATAAAAATTAGAATTTTAGATTTTGTTTCTTCCGGTGAAACTTCTGAAATAGTTTTTAGTCGCATTATTAATATTTTGGAAAAAAACAATTTAAAACATAATATGATTGCATATTGTGCAGAATGAATACAAATACATGAATACAAATTTTGAAGGAAAAGCAAGGAGAGGTACAAATAAACTTTTTTATAAATTAAACAAAAACCTTAATCAAAACGTTGTTGGTATTGACAGCGCAGTGCACATAATACATAACACCATTCAGACAGCTGCTGACTCATGGTCCATAGATGTGGAAAATAATGTTATTAAAATACATTCTTATTTCTGCATATACACTGTATGCGTTGAAATGCTTAAAGAATTTTGTGAAACTGTGGAAGTCGAATATCAGAAAATACTTGGATACAGCAAAACGTGTTGGTTAGCTCTTTGTCAGTTGTCAAAAGAATTTAAAAAATATATGATCCTTTGAAATCCTACTTTGAAATCCTATCACAGGATAAATGCACTAGAATTTAGAGGCATTTTTCAAAAAAGAATCTTCAAAAATTTAGCTAGAGCTTGTACACAATCAAGCAGATCTTTTTCAAAATATTATAAAACTTATTGAAGGTGACAAAATTTTGGAAATCAAAGTAGTAAATGAAGTTAATAATTTAAAATTTCAGTGCCAAGGGTGATTAGAAAATAGTTTTCTTCCATTAACTATCTCTAATAGTATAAGCCAGCTAGAAGAACAAGGTGCAATAAATCGTGCAGATAACATGAATCATGTTAAAATGTTCTATAGTAAAAAAAAGTTCTATAGTAATGTCATACATTATATAGAAGTGTGGATGGTACATTACCATGATATTGAACATTTTCATTGGGTTACATTAAAACAAGAACTTAATTGGAATGATGTGAAAAAATCATTCAATCATATTACACAAAATTTCCCATATAGTAATATTTCTGAAAATGATCTTTTAAATTAGTTACAATTATTAAAAAATATTTTGATATGGAAAAGGTCAAATGTTGGGCATCAGTAAAATTCACAGTAGAGAAAAAATGATTAGAAATTTTCCTCATTTTGAAAAAAACCATGTTCCATACAATAATGCATTAAAATTGTGGAATGCACGCTGTCCTTAAGAGGGACTAATGCTGTGACTGAATGTGTTTTTTTCTATGGTAAATAAAGTATGGATATCAGAAAAATCACAATTAAGTGTGGAGACTTTGAAGGCCACTGTAAGTATGAAATATAATTTAACCAATTCTTGTGAAAAATTTCATGACTTTTTAAAGAAAGACAGTAATCTACTAAAAAAGATTCACTCAACTGAGAAATATGCCAAAGAATAAAATAATACAAAATCTTTTTATTGTATTATATTTGTAAATTGTACTTATGTTGAAATTTAAATAAATATATTACAATATTTTTTTGCATTCCATGAAAATTTTTGTTGCTCTATATAAACCAAATTTCTTATCAAGAACCCCCACCCTCACCCCACCCCATGGTCAGTGGTGTCCCGCTTTACCGATGTTAAAAACTGGTCACTTTACCTTTACTCTTTCCTCTACAGTTCTTTCCATTATTTCCTTTGACTTTCCTCCTGTCCCACCATCATGCGCAGCCTCCATATGGGTTTCAGTATTTTCTCTCTGTTACATTACTCTTGCTCAATCCCTTTTGGGTCCCCTCACACCCACATTGCCACTGATTTTGAATCACTTGTTGCTCCCTTATCTTTGGTCTGGTCAACACCACTGTCTCCCATGTCCCCCCCAATAAATCAGTCTCCTCATTTTCACCTCCAGAATGTTCATTCAACCTATCTTTTTTTTTCAATGATTTTATAGGGGGCTCTTACAACTATTATAACATTGAATACATCATTTGTACCTAGCATATTTGTGCACATGTTGCCACATTCATTTCCAGACTTGCAGAGACAACAATATGTACAAAAAACACAGCCATCCTAAGATGAAGCAACCAAAGAAATAAAACAATGATAAGAACAAGGAAACACCAATATCCATTATATATAATAAAAATAATAACAAAATAAAACCTGTAAATAGTTCAAGGTTTGTTCGTTGACATCCAGGAGTGTGCCCCAGTTGAGTCAGATGGGGTGCCACACCCTGGTCCCAAAGCATATCCTTTGCACTCCATCAAGAACTCCATGCTCTATTGCACACCCTTAGTGTTTTGCCACGGTATGTTTGGGTCAGACGGTATAATCCCAATCCTGTTTCTTCACTGTTGTCCCAGAAAGGCTTTGGGTCAGTGAGGGAAGCTGTATTTCATAGTGGAGCTGGCCATATGATCCTCTCTGTGCATCAGCTACTCCGAACGAGAATATCAGCCTGAAGATTCGGTGGGCCAGGATGCACTCCATTCTCTCTTCCTCCCCCTTCATTTGTTCTTGTGTGCTTTGGTCAGGCATATCTCACTCCCCAAGCTGCAGCTTCAGAGTTGACCTATAAAGCATACTTTCCTGGGGGGAGAGGTGGCTGCCCTAGTAGATGGGCTTGGGATTCAGCGCTCAGACCCCTCCGCTGGTTCTCCGCTCCATGTCATCATACTGCATTCACATCCTGGAACAACGGGTTTAAGTTTGATCACTCTTTCCCTGTGGAGACTTAAACAATGCGCTCCCCTTGGATGAATTAGTATCCTATTCCCTCTCTATGCCTCACCATCTGTTCCCCCTGCACGATTCTCCCATCCCAGTAGGCTACCATATATAGGTCTGGATTTGGTCTGGCCCATGCCATACTACCTGGACCTGCCTGCAGGAATTTCTGTATACCGTAGCTATTTTTCCAAGGCCCTTTTGCATTTTTTTTTAAATTAAGCTTACCTCAGCGGACTCATGTTGTACGTGTCTTTTTGAGCCTGGCTAATTTCACTTAGCATAATTTCTTCCAGTTCTTCCCATGCGGTGATTTGCTTCATGCATTCATCACTGCTTTTCAGTGATAAGTACTATTCTACTGTACATATGTACCAAAGCTTTTTAATCCATTTTCCAGTTGTTAGGAATTTGGACAGCTTCCAACTCCTTGCGGTTGTGAACTGTACTGCAATGAACATTGAAACACAGATGTCTGGTTGTGGATTGTTGTTTGCCTTTTCTTGGTATATGCTCAATAGGAGGATTGCTGGGTCATATGGTAGCTCAACTTCCATATTTTAGATATCGCCAAATCAATTTCCACAATGGCTGTTCATACCTACCAGTCCACCAGCAGTCGACATGATTTCATATCTCCTCACACAGCCTCTCCAACATTTGTTGCTTTCTGATTCTTTGAATTGGACTATTCTTGAGGATGTTAGATGGTATCTCATTGTTTTGATTTGCATTTCTTTTATAGCTAATGATCAGGAAAAATTTCTCATATATTATTGGCCATTCAGATTTATGTCTCTGTGAAACTTCTGTTCAGGTCCTTTGCCCACCTCCTCAGTGGGCAGTTAGTTTTGCTCTTTTGGGAAGCTATCAAGGTATTGCAGACTTTATTAATAAGGCCTTTATCCAATATGTTTTCCCAGTCCACCACCTCTCTTAATACTCTCTTGGTGAATTCTTTCTATGTACACAGGTGTTTTATCTTCAGTATATCCCACTTGTCTATGTGTGCCTCCTCTGTGTTTGTGTCCTTCCCTATTTATAAAGGCCTATATAATCCCTGTGCCAAAGTTCTCAGGTTGGTCCCAATTTCCTCATTGATGGCCCTAATAATTTTGGGTTTACTTCGAGGTCTGTGATCCATCTTGAGTTTATTCTAGTACATGGAGTGAGTTAAGGGTCATGTTTCATTTTTCTACAGGTAGATATCCATTTTTACCAGCACCACTTGTTGAAAAGGGCATCTGTTTCACATTTGATACTTTTGGGGCTCTTATCAAAGATCAGTTTTCTGTATGCTTGTGTTTTTAGTTCTGGATTTTCAGTACTTTTGCATTAGTCTGTGTATCTATCATTATGCCAATACCATGCTGTTTTGACCATTGTGGCTGGATAGCTTGTGCTAAAGTCAGATAAAGCAAGCCCTCCCATGGTGTCCTTCTTCTTGAGGCATTCTCTGCTAATTCTGGTCTTTTCCCTCTCCAAATGAAATTGGCAATCATTTTTTCCATCTCTTTGAATAAAGATGAGGTTAATTCTATTGGAATTGCATTAAACTTATATAGTGCTTTGGGTAGAACTGACATATTTACTAAATTCATTCTTTTGATCCATGAACATGGGATATTCTTTCATTTGTTGAAGTCACTCTTGGTTTTTTGTAATAGTGTTCTGCAATTTTCATCATATAGATCTTTTGTTCTTTTAGTCAGGTCTATTCCTAGATATTTCAATTTGTGTTTTGCTGTTGTGCTTGGTTTTTTTTAATCTCCTCTTCTGTGACCTAATCTGATGTGTATCGCTGTCATACTCCTCTAGTGCTTCCAGTAGTCCCCTTATGGACCTTTTGTGGTTTTGCATATATAAAATCATGTCATCTGCAAATAACCATAATTTCACCTCTTCCTTCCCCAGGTGAAGGTGAATACCTTTGGTGTCTTTTCTTTGCCTTATGCTGTCAACTAAAATCTCTAGTACGATATTAAATAAGAGTGGGGACAAGGGACATCCTTGTCTGGCCCCCTTTTTCAGTAGGATTCTGTTAGTCTTTTCTCCATTGAATATCACGCTGGTTGTTGGTTTTTCATATATAGCTTGCATTGTCTTGAGGAACTTTCCTTCTATTTCTATCTTCTTGAGTGTCTTAAATAGGACTTGGTGTTGGATGTTGCCAAATGCTTTTTCCACATCTATTGATATTATCAAGTGGTTCTTATAACTTTTCATGTCAATGTGGCAAATGATACTACTGGTCTTTCATATGTTGAACCACCCCTGCATCCTGTGTATGAACTCCACTTGATCATGGTGAATTATTTGCTTTATATACTTGTACATTCCATTGGCCAGTATTTTATTAATGATTTTTGCATGAATGTTAGTTTGGGATATTGGTCTGTAGTCCTCAGTGGGATCCTTGGCCGGTTTTGGTATCAGTGTTATACTAGCTTCATCGAAGGAGTTTGGGAGTTTACCATCTTTTTCTATGTTTTGGAAGAGTTTGAGTAGGATTGGTATCAGTTCTTCTCTGAATTCTTGTTCAAATCCTGTAAAACCATCTGGTCCATGTGATTTTTTAGTTGGTAATGCCTTGATAACTTGTCTTTTACTTCTGTTGTAATGAGTATGCTGAGCTTCTGGATGTCCATTGGGGATAATCTAGGGAGGGACTCCTTTTCCAAGAATTTGCCCATATCTTCCAAATTGTTGAATTCATTGGATTACAGTCCTTTATAGTACTGTGTAATTATCCTTTTAATTTCATTAGGGTCAGTTCTGATTTCCCCTTTTTCATCCCTCATGCTTGCTGTTGGAATTGTTTTCCTCCTTTCTTTGGTTAAGTCTGCCAGCAGTTTGTGAATTTTTAAAATTCTTTCAAAGAACCAACATTTAGCAGCATTATTTTTTTTCATTGTCTTCTTATTTTACCTCTCCTGAATCTCAGCCCTAATTTTTATCCTTTTCTTTTGCTATTAGTGGGATTGTCCTGCTGACTCTGCTATCATCATTGTCAATTCTGTGCCAACATATGGGTTATGAGATGCTCTTCCTTTTTCAGATATGCTTCTATTGCTATGACACTTCCTTTGATAACTGTCTTTGCTGTGTCCCATAAGTTTTGGAATATCTTGTTTTCATTCTCATTGGTTTCTAGAAATTTCCTAAATTCATCTCTGATCTGGGCCACTATGAACTCCTTTGACAATAATTATTCATCCGCCAATTATTTGCTCTTGTTTTATCTTCCTTAAGACTCCGTGGTCTGAAAGTTCTGTATGATATCAACTTCCTTAAATTTATGTAGATTCACCTTATGCCCCAGTATGTGGTCTATCTTTGAATATGTGCCATGTGGACTTGAAAGCAAAGTGAATCTTTTTGTGTTTGGATGAAAAACTTTGTAGATATCTATCAAGTCAAATTGTCAAATTGCAGTGTTTAGATCTCTAACATTTTTTTTGTGAGTTTATTTCCCTATGATCTGTCTTTCTCAGAGAGTGGTGTATTGAAGTCACCCACTATAATTGTTGAGGCTGCTATTTCTTTTTTCATGTTTTCAAACATTTGATTTACATATTCAGTGGGACTCTCATCCAGGGAATATATGTCTAAAATGCTTATTGGCTCATTTTCTCCCCTTACCTTGAGAATTATATTGTGTCCCACCTTATCTCTTTTTTTGGTTTGCACTTTGAGGTCAAATTTATCCAAGATTAGGATGGCTACACCTGCTTTTTTTTTAATTTCAGGATTATTACATCTATCTGTGCATTCTCTGTTGGCATTTTATCCTTCTTGTGTTGGGTGCTTTCCGAACTGAATGGGTTGTGTCCATGTGTGTTTGTGGTTCATTCTTGCCTTTCTTCTATCGCTGATCCAGAGTTATCTTGGGGGCTGTTATCCCTTTGGTGATCTCTGGGTAGAGTTGTTCTGTGTGGCAGTCTCTTGTATGTGCTTGGTGATTGTTGTTCTTCTGCCTCCAATGGGTCAGTGAGGATCTTTTGAAGGAGTGGGCTTCTTTTAGCATATTCTTTGAGGTTTTCCTTGTCTGGAAAGGCAATCAAATTTGATAGATAATTTGGCTGGATAGAGTATTCTTGGGTTTGCATGGTTTTCCTACAATTTTTGGAATATGGTGCTCCACTCTCTCCTCTTCTTCAGAGTTTCCATTGATAGGTCTGAGCATATTCTTATCTGTTTACCTTTATATGTGATTGCCCATTTTTCCCTACCTCCTCTAATAATTTTCTCGTTTTCTTCATAATTGGATAATTTAACAACTATATGTCTTGGAGTTTTCTTCTTGTGTTCAGTCTAGCTGCCATTTTTTTCAACCTCCTGGATAGTTGTCTGGTTTTCATTCATTAAGATAGGAAAGTTTTCCTTAAATCATTTCATCACTATTTTGCATGTGGATTTCCTTGATGCACCTTCCTCCGAAAGACTGATAGTTTTAATGTTATTCCTTTTCATAGCTTCAAATTTCTGAGGTTTTGCTTCTGCTTCTCTGACAGACTTGTTAGACTTTTTCTCATGTTTATTAACTTCTGCTTGCAAGTCCTCTAGGTCACTGGTCCTGCTCTCTGCCTCCTTTATTCTCTGGGCAAAATCTGAACTTTTATTATTAGTTTTTGTTAGCTCACTCCTTAGTTTTTGCATTTCCATTTGGGGCATGACCTATATCTCTTTTATAGGTCCTTCCTTCTTCTGTAGTGTATCACTGATGCCCTGTATACATCTTAGCAACATTCTGAAGATTTCTTTTCTTTTTTTTAAACAAAATTCACATTTTATTTAGATTGATAAACTGTACAAGATTGATTTTCTTCACCAAAAATACCAGTAGTATTTCCTGTGTTATTCCTAAATAAACCACAAAGCATTTAATCTTGTAGGTCTTTCCAGGTTTTGCTTATAAATTAGGATGAGGCAGTGGATCTGGTCATGGGAAAGGCAAAAGAGAGAACATCAGTCATCAGTATCCATGGCCTCCGATTCTGGGTTGACCATGAGACAGTGAGTTCGGCAGGGACCTGCTCAAAAGTGGAGGACAGTGTCGGCTCAGAAAAGGGATGTCCACAGAGGCAACCAGGCGTGGAACCATTCGATCTCCCATTGTGACTTGTTCCTTTACAGTCAGTGGATAAGGACAAAATCTACACTGAGATTCTTGTATGGGAGCTGAGTTTGTCTCACTCTTGTAATTCCTCCAATCGCCCACTATAGATTTTTAACATTAACTCCCACTAAGTCAAAAATTAGTCTTCAGATTCATCGTTACATTTACCAAAATGCATTCTCCACCCCTCCAACATCTTTGCCTCAAAGTTTATTTCTTGAAAGAACTGTAACTTAATACCTGATCATGGGATCCAGTGTTAAGAAATGTGCTAAGTGACTTCATTGTAACAATTTCAGAGGGCCACCAGAGATCAGGCCACTTTCACACTATCTTCTGGAAGAACAGATACCAGTATATCTTCAAAGAGGGACTATTTTAAATAGGCAGGCTATCAATGGTTAATGTATTCGATCTGAGGCTTACAGGCAAATCACTTATAATTAGTGATTAAGTGTGACCTAGTAGGCCCACAGCATAGTTTTCCTCCAAATGGCAAACATAAGGGGGAAAAAAACCAAAACAGCTTAGATAGTCTTTTGGGTATTTTCAATAGTTTCTGAGTTACTTGTAGGAAGCTCGGATTTAGTTGTATAGAGTTTGATGTATGTGTCTACCATTAAATCCAGATCGTGTTTTATATCAAAATTGATGTTAAGCAAAGCCAAGTTACTTGACCTTTGGTCTGTCAAAGTGTTCCTCAGGTATGCCTTGAAACGCTTCCACCCATTTTCATAGCGCTCACTCTCAACCTTTGTGCCATCCAGCGGGACTCAGTTATTCGTGGGGGTGAGGAGGATCCAGCCTGAAAGAGAAACGGGTGGAAAAAAAGGAGCGAGACCAAGCAGAATCTTGTCAAGGTCTGATTTTTTATTTTTCTGTAAGTCTCTTTTAAAGCAGAGGGCAAATAAGGAAGTAACAGAGAGGGAGGGGTTAGCAAAGGTAACTTTGACGCAGTTCATCTTGTGCTAGGGAGCAGGGGTAGGGGGCCGTCTGAAGGTCAGGCTTCAAAGGGCAGGGCTGTTTACTGAAGGTCAGGCTTCAAAGGGCAGGGCTGTTTATTGTTATAAAGATAATAGACTACTAAGCTCAGGCAACAAACAGTAACAGAGTTCAGACTAGTGACTGTAGCAAGGTCAAGCATGTCCAGGCTGGATGGCTCCGGACAAACCTTCATCACAGGAAGGATACACAGGACCTTCAACAAAGCATACACATTGGGAAAAACTTGATGTCAGGCAGGTGGAGTGCTTCGTAGATGGTGGATGGAAGCTTGATATCTTTTCCTGGGTGCTTCCACTTAATTCTCCAACTGTGAAGCTCTGCTGACAGCGTGTCAGGATTGGGTAAGTCACTTCTGTACATGTCAGCATGGTGTTCCTCCGACGTATTGAATTTGAGCTGTCTCATGACAGAGGGGACCAGAGATAAGCATTTAAGAGCTTTGAGGTACTGTTCTGAGAAGATATCTTTCAGTTCCTGGATTATGTGTTCCACAGCTGGGGCACTGAGAGTTTCGTTATAGTAACTTTCAGAGGTT
The DNA here is from genome assembly GCA_004026705.1 of Nesogale talazaci. Classification (NCBI taxonomy): domain Eukaryota; kingdom Metazoa; phylum Chordata; class Mammalia; order Afrosoricida; family Tenrecidae; genus Nesogale; species Nesogale talazaci. The sequence continues at coordinate 22,346 of PVJH01031095.1, forward strand.
AGCTGAGAATCCAGGTTATCTTGTTGAGCTCTGCGGAATTTCCCAGGGAGTTTCATTTGAATATCAAGCTTGGTTGCCAAATTTGTGGCTTCTTCAAACCAAAATTCATGATAGACTTCAATATTTTCCATCACCTCATTCAGGGAATGTAGCTCTGCAGTCAGGCTGCTGGCTGTGAAGAAGATATCGGAGGTCTGCCCCTGGAGGTTTTTCCCAAAGGCTCGGGTAAAAGACAAGACATTCTTAAGAACAACAATGGTAACAATAAAATCAAAGTCTGTGACTGCACTAGAGAGTACAGCTCGGCCAGCTACACAGTTATTCCATCCGACATGCGTGTCATTGTTTATGCTATCTAAACATAAGACAAGAGCTTGCAGCAGGTCCACTAAAATTTTGAAAGCGTCATGCCTGCCTGTCCACTGAGAATGACAGAAGTCCTTGAGCTCATTGCTCCTTGCTGCATTGTTCTGAAACAGGACTGAAATTACGTTGTCAAGTTCTAAAAGCAGTTGTGGTGATGATGGAAGAAAGCACAAAATTCTTCAATGGTTCCCACTGCAACAGATACTCTCATAACTGGCACTGATTTTGCCAACCATATATTTAAGGCACAGGAAGAGCAGAATGTGTAGATAGCTTGAGGATATTTCTCTAAAAGTCCGGAAGCAACCACTTTCATCTTGCAAGAGAACCCACTAGACATGATGTAAGCCTGGCCACAGCAGTGCTCCATGTTCAGTCCCCACTTCTCCGTTATGTGGTGTGAAATTTCACAGCCAGAATCTCTGCATCTGCTTCGTAAGGGAGGAAGCCCACGAATTCTACTCTCAGGTTATGAGCCTCATCGACAAACCTCACTAACACGGGCAGGTGCTCCTCCCCAGCTATGTCCACCACGTCGTCAGTGATAATGGAGAAGAAGTGGGAGTCTCTCACTTCCCGGAGAGTTTCTTCCCGGATGCAGCTCTCGCAGATTTTGAGCATCTGTTTCTGCTGGGTTTTTTTTAACAGAACAGCGTGTTCACTGCTGTTTTCTCTAAGCGCTTTCTCAGAACCTCTTCCCCAGAGTTGATCCGGGACTCCAGCAGAGCTTGAAAGTTATCAGGCGTGAAGAGTCCTTCTGGGATTTCATCAGCCTCATGTCCATCCAGAGGTATGTTTTGTTTTCCCATAAGAATCAAAATTTCAAATAAAGATTTTAAGTATTCTTTGTTTTCCTTCTCCTCAAGGGTTAAAGGTAAGATGTCTTCATCCAGTTCTTCACCCCCTTCTTCTGCGCTAAGGTTCTGGACATTGCTGTCATTTGTTTCCTTATGTTTTTGTTCCTGTTCAGAAGTTTCATCAACAATTCATTTATTCTTTTTCTGTGTCTACTATGTGGATTGTTCAGATGACTGGTAAGATCAAATATGGTTGGTATAGCATTATCTCGCAGAACTGTCCTATAAGGACTAGTTCGACAGATCATGGAGGTCTCAAAGTGTTTGGCACATAACCGATAATGTTTATTAAGCTGGTCGGGTGTTTTATCTTCTAAGTCAGCTCTTCTACAATTCTCCACCCTTTTCTGGCATCTGGCCGGATCCCGCGGGAACCTGAAGAAGGCCAGATTGGACTGCGAGCGCTTCCGCGTGCAGTTGGGGGCCGAGCAGAAGTTCGGCATCATTGCCAGCCCGCCAGCGGCTGAGCTCTCCCCTCCCCGCCTCTTCAGGGCAGTCCACCTGCCCGTCTGGGCCAGGGAGGGGAGCCAGCCTGAAGATTTC
>PVJH01031096.1:0-24110 GCA_004026705.1 Nesogale talazaci
GGGGAAAATAGTCTCCCTTGATGTTAGCCCATATAAAACGGATCGCATTCCCCCTTTTTTTGTTTTGCTGACCAGCATACTCAATTAAGCTTTGTCCTCGGGAGCGCTCATGCCTGAAATACTTGTTCCACTCAACCTCCTTTTACACATGCGTTAAGGAAAACCTCCTCTCACTCTGCAAGTGCGAGGGAGGGTCCCATCTCCGCGCTCTCACCTCCGTCAGGACTCTAACACACCGACAGGCTAATTTTCTCTGCTCATTTCTCTCAAGACACACACACACACACACACACACACACACACCAACGACAAAACCAAACCAAACCTTTAAGACCCTCGGGGCCGGCGCGTTGTGGCTCTGTTGGCCCACAGTACACCTAGCACCAAGCCTTCAGTGTCTGGAGCTTATGACGCACGGCAAGGCTAGCAGTTCAAAAGCAACAGCCGCTCCATGGGAGGAAGGCAGGGTCTTCTACTCCTGTAGAGAGCTAGAGTCTCGGAAACGTACAGGGTCCGTTCGATCCTGTCCTAGAGGGTCGCTGTGAGTTGGAACAACTGGATGGCCGGGACTTTGGTTTCAGGCGGAGTTCCTTGGCGACCCTGGGTCATGCCAACCGCTCACACGTTCCGCCGCTGAGCAGAAGATCGGAGGTGTGAACTCACCAGGGGCTGCCTTAGGAGAAAGACGTCACACAGAGCACAGTTCCATTCTGATGCTCACCGGGTCATCCCGATCAACTCGACGGGGCAAGGCAGACCGACAAGGCTTGATGAGGAACAGATGCACAAATGGTTCAATAAAACCCGCTAGGTTAGGCTTCAGGCACAATCACGTATCTTCTCTTTACTCGGTGGGTTTCCCTCTTGTGCCATTTGATATTCGATGCTGTTGTACATGTGTGATGATCAGCCCCCCCTTTAAGCCCTTTGGGAAGTCTGTCAGGGTGGGGGTGTAAGCCAATGACTAGCTGAGTCGCTGCCTCTTTGCCAACTCCAGGCGGCAGCCCCTCGGCGCTCGAGGGCCTGGACTCTGATGGACAGCGGTGTGTGCGGCTACCTCCTAGCTCTGCTACTTAAAGGTCCCTGTGTGAAGTTGCACACGCTGCTTCGCCTCCCTGAAGCTCCACGCTCACGGCCATTGAGCTGCTTCTGACTCACAGCTCTGGTGGGGTCGTGGCTATTAGAGGGGCTGCCCACCGACAAGCCCAGCTGTTCAAAACCACCAGCTGCGCCTCGGGAGGAAGATGAGGCTTTCCACTCCGTAAAGAGTTACAGTTTCGGAAACCTAGAGGGGCCATTCTACTCTAACCCGGGAGGCCACTCGGGTGTCTCATTTACCAAGTGGAGGCCCCGATCTCGTCCTCAGGGTATAGAAGATGAGAGGTGAGCAGGCGAGGACAATGTCCAGAGTAAAACAGAGGCCCCGTAATTGCCCCATCGGAAGTGCTCAGCCAGGGCTGGCTACCTTAGGACGAGCAACAGAAAGTGCCCTGTCAGTGATAGGAGGCGGCGTCAGAGTCCTGCCATCTAACATGACTGTCAGCCCCTCGAGGCTCGGCTCCTTTCTGAGCCCTCCCCTGATGTCACCTTGATTGCTCAGCGCATGGACTCAGTCAACAGACGTCTGAATCCCACGGGAGAGGTTGTCCGGGAAACCGTGAGTCTGGCCCGGGGAGGAGAGTTTGCCATCGGGGTCTCTGACTCCCCATTTCACAGTTGAAGCAAGTGGGCTCAGTTCCCCCTGGGTTGAGAGAGGGAGGCTAGTGCAGTGTGGTCCAGGCCAGAGGGTGACACGCTGTGGCTGGAGAGCTGTATGTGGCTCTTTCGGTCCCTTCATGGGCCTTTGAAGTAAAACGGAAAGCATTTAAAGGCGATGTTTTTTTTCACAGAGGGGTGACCTCATTTGTTTGTCAAAATATATTTCTAGCCCTCGAATAAATTTTAAATTGTGAGGGACAGGCTTGACTCTTTCATCTCAGAAGTTTGCTGACCCTGATATAGGCCACAGTGCCGGGCTGTGGACAGGTCAGTCCTGGAACCTAGAGTCCAGACATCTGGCAGGGTGGGCTCCCCTCTCTCTGTTGGTTTGGCTTTCAGCAGAGGTGCTCCCAGGAAAAACCTGTGAGCCAGGCCTGGGACGCTGGCCCTCTGAGGCATGTGGCTTCAGAGTGCTCCCTAGCACAGCAATAGCGATGGCCCCAGGCTGCTGTCATTACCCACGGTCCAGGCGTAGAAGTCAATACTTCTCAAGCGCTGTTTTACAGCCATTCTCTCTCTTCATCCTAGCGGGAACTAAGAGAGCAGACTGGGCAGGTGTTTTTCATCTGGGTTCTAGGCGAGAGGCTCGATGGCCAGAGAGGTGACGTGATGGGTGGGCATTCCCTCAGCCGGTTCGTGACAGGGGCAGTGTTGAGATCAGACCCACAGCCTGGGCCCCCCGTTTCAGACTTTCAGTCGGGTGCCAGTGGGAATGCTGGAGGGGATTGTATCTGCAAGCTGGCACCGCCTCTGAAGTCTGCTCTGAAGAAGGGCAGCGTGATCTCAGCCCATGCAGCCAGCAGAAGCTGAGGGGGCCTGGCCTTTCAAGAGGCCACCTTCGTCTATGGCTCACGGCATGCATTGGCATCAGGGAAGACTGGGGCTGACTTTGAGGGCCTTGCTTGTCTCCGGGGCTGGGTTCAGAATCACAAGCTCCGGCAGGCAGTACTGCCAAAGAGAGTATTAATGCCGTGGTGGTGGGGGGAGGGGGAGGACAGCGTCCAGAGAGGAGAGCTCTGAAGTTCGCCTCTGAAGCTGTATCATGTGTACCCACACGCACATCCATTCCGAGCAGGCTCCCAGACACACGCACGGATCGGCATTTAGCAACTTTCCAAATGTGAATCGCAGTATAAAATTTAATCCACGTTTAAGGGCCTTTAAAGCATAGCCTATTTATTCAGCATCTCTTTATGAAGCCCTCACCAATGTATAATCTATGCAGCACCTCACTCCACATTGCTGTGAGCTGGGAATTAACCCTTAAGGGGGAGTAAGACTTCTCTCCCCAGACAGGTCTCAGCTCCTGGGCCATAGGCCAAAGGAGGCCCGGGGAAAGGTACGAAGTCAGGAGACACCAGCAGGTGGGGGCCTGGTAGGGGAAACGTCCTGCCTGCCAACCTCCCCTCCACCTCCATGACCAACCTTGTCCCTGGGTCTTCTGAGCTCTTCCTGCTCAGGAGTCTGAGATGCGAGCAACCCCCTGGAGTCACCCAACAGCACCGGTCCAGAGTCTACGAAGGTGCGGATGGCTAATGCGTTTGACAGCTCATCGAAAGGTGGGGGGTTCAAGGTCCCCCTCCGAAGAAAGAGCTGGTGATCTATGGTGAAGACCGCCATTGAAGCCCTTAGGGAGGACAACGCTACACTAATATAAGGGGACAGCGCCAAGAGGCTCCTCAAGAGGGTCTTCTTTCAAAGATCTCGGATGAGGCCCAATGACTAGCCTAGCATTTTAGCCAGTGTGGGGGTGGCAGTTGTCCCTAAGCTCTTCCATCTCTCCCCACCCCCCCTCCTCCCTCCTCAGGGCATGAGGGAACACTTGGTGGGCATCTTGGAAAGGCCTCCCCTCACCCCGCCCCCTGCCCAACACTGCTCTATTTTCTTCTCCTTCGATCCTCAGGCTGTGTTCTCTGAAGATTTCACAGGAAGCCCTAGTCCAGAAGGGGGAAGGCGTTCCTCACCACTTGGGCTAATGAAAACAGCCTTCTTTACTGTCTCAGCCTGGAGACTGACTCAGGCCTTAGGGGGATGTTTCTTCCACTTCTGTTGGGGAGTGAGCATTTATGTTAATTATTTGTCGTCTCAGTTACATAATCAGGCCTTTGTCAGCGCATTTTTCCCAGGGACCTTCTGGGAAGTTGGGGTTGCTGTGCATTAAGCATTTCTGGTGCATGCCCCAGAAAGCCCATTGTGCTGCATTGTGCTGTTTGCCCTGCTGGGCTGTGCGGGCCACCAGGGTGCTAATGGCACGGGAATCCTCCGCAGCTCACGCTCCTGCACTTCCTATTAGGGAGGCAGCTGTTCCTAAGGACGGCCCATCCCGGAGCCTCTCCCCTCCATCTGCAGAGGCGGGCTTGGCCAAGAGCTCTGGGGCACCACTGGAAAAAGGAACAATGTATTGGAAAGGAGGCAGAGTGCCTGCGAGAGAGCTCTTTTCCTAGGACATGCCCAAGCCAGCCACAGCCAGTTGCGCCCCTTTGTTTAAAGAGCTCCAGCTTTAAAGCCCATTAATGAAAACCTCCTTAATGACAATGATAGGCCCTTAGTGGTTATGCATTGGGCTGTGATCCCAAAGGTCCTAAGTTCAAAACCACCAGGCAGGCGCTCCTCTGGAGAAAGACGTGGGAGGAGCAGGGTGGGGGGTGGGTGCCTTGTAAACAGTCTCAGACACTCATGAGGGTAGTTCTACTCTGTTCAGCGACTCAGTGGGAGTGAGGTGAGGACCTAGGCACTGAGTATTGGACTGGGCATTTTACATATTGAGATAGTTAAAGGTTTATGGTGCCAACCTGGCTGATAAGCACAAGTGGGACAATTGGCTGATAAGCACAATTGACGACATAGAGATAAATGGCTGGATGAACCTGGCCTAGCTAGTTCTCTTTTCTCTTGCTTTTTGGCGATTGGACCAGTGTGTGCCTTAGCTAGTTCTCTGCCTCAACTGGCAAGGCTCACTCCCTGGAAACATCCCTGAGGAGAAACCACACGGACCCACCCTGATGCAGCCCTGAGTGCTGAAGCAGCTGCATGGAGATGGTGACACCACCCCTGGATTCAAACACTCTACCCACTGGCCTGTGCTCCTCCTGCATTTGGCGTCCTTGTGTGTGTAGTTGTGAGTTTGAAGTGGACTTTGTAGATTGGTGTCAGGCATATGGGCTAAATTGGACTTATGGGCTTGGACTGGACAGGGTTGGGATGCTTTCTGATTGTACATTTACCCTATGTGTAAAACTCCCTCTTAGGCATATATGAGTTTCTGTGGATTTATTTCCCCAGCTTACCCAACACACACATACATTACCTTCTTTATTCCTCTTAACAATCCTGTATTCCCTCTATTTCACAAGCAGGGAAACGGAGGCGAAGGCATTTAATAACTTGTCCAAAGTCACTTAGATGTAGTAAGAAGTGGTGGAGGTGGGTATGGGAGGCAGGGATTTTAACTTAGGGTTTCCTTCTTGTTAAGGAGCTCTGGAAATAGAGTGGTGTCATGTTGGGCTAACTGCAAGGTCCACAGTGCGACATGACCAGCTGCTCCAAGGGACAGAGATGGGGTTTCCAGCTCCCATAAAGAGTCCCAGTCTTGGAAATTCACAGGCAGTTCAGTCCTGTCCTTTGGGTTGCTATGAGTTCGCATGACTGAATGGCAGTGAGGTGTTTTTTTTTTTTGTTTTTGTTTTGCTCTGTTTATTGTTTCGCTGTGTGTTCATGATCATAAACACATTGCAGATGTCTTCTGCATGGCGGCGAGCCCTGAACTACAAATGTAGTCCTTGCCCTGTGGAAGCTGAGTGTAATGGGAAAGGTGTTCTTGTGCGCACGTGATGTGATAGAGCAGTGTGGTGGGTGCTCTGAAGCCTTGCAGTGGGGCTGCTCCCAGGAGATGGGGGAAATGTGAGATCCGAGGTCAAGGGTTGTTTCGAGGTGGTGATGTGGGGTACTTGAAATAGTGGACAAGAGATATCAGCCTGAGAAGGGCATTCCAACAGAGCAAATCGCATGTTTGAATGCATAAACATTTGAGATAGGCTGCTGCCTCTGGAAATCTTGAGCTGTTTGGTGTGGCTAGAAGGAGATGGGTGTTAATACTCATGGGCTTAGAGCTCTGGGGTGGGAGAGGATCTCTTATAGCCTGGTGGGGGGGGGGCAGATTTCAATGACCTTTTACCCATCACTAGTATGGCCAAACACCTGTCTTTAGAACCTTTAAACTTCTAAGCCTATTTTGCATGTCTCCCCACTTTGGTGTCAGTCAGTGTTATGGACTTCCACTCCTTGCACTAAATGGTGGCTTACAGCCGAACTCAGCGATGTGCGCTGGCATGTTTGAGCATCTGTACCACATGTACATCTCAGGATATCAGTGGTTCAGTGGTAGACTTTTCACCTTCCATGTGAGAGGCCTGCGTTCGATGTAACTCCACTGCCTACCTGCCCATGTTGGTTTGCATGTTGTTTGGGTGCCAAATAGGTTCCAGCAATTTCCAGACCAAGACAGACTGTGAAGAAGAAAGACCTGGCAGTTTACTAAAACAATAAAAAGAATCAGTCACTGAAAACCTTGTGCATCCCAACAGCCCTTCCTGCGACTGATGATGCAGGATCAGCAGCACAGCTCTGATGATGTAGTGGTTATGCATTGGGCTGCTCACTCCAAGGTCAGCAGTTCTAGACCACCAGCCACTCCGAGGGAGAAAGACAAGGCTTTCAACTCCCAAGAAATATAACATTGACACTGAAAGGGACGGTTCATTCTGCCCCGTAAGATCTCTAGGAGTCATAATTATCTCGATGGCAGCGAGTTTCCCCCATATTACCACTTAGAAGGTGCTCACTAAACTTGTACCTTATCTACTTCTATCCTTCTATCCTCCCAAAGACATGGAGCATTCCTATTCCTTAATGGAACTTGCAGGAGTTGATGCAATTCGAGCACAGCTGGACTTCCTCAAGTCTCATACCTTTCAACAAGTCTCAAGTAACAAGTCTGGACTAGAAACAGTTGGGTAAACTTTGGCCACAAACTTTGGTCTAAGGGTGAATACTGACTTAAAACTCACCATGCTGTCCCCACCACACAACTGCTGCAGCCTCCAAATCTCCTGTTGTAAGAACCGATTCTCTCCCAACCCCCCAATTCCCAATTCTTTTTGGGAAGATTACTGTCATAAAGAGGCCAGTTCTCTCTCTATAAGTTATACATTGAAAACCACCTCAATAAATTCACCAAAAGCCTCCCCAGCCCACAGGATTGAGGCAAGACATCTCATCCTGTATATAATAAAAAGAAGGAAAATTCTCCAGAGTTATCTGAAAAGAAGAACAATGCTGGGCAAGATCAGCCATACCAGATAAGGTAAACATATTACAAAGCTTCAGTAATTAAAACAGTGTGGTACTGGAGTGGATAGATTGACCAGTGAAACAGAAAGGCAGTGTATATACATATTTGTGAAATTAGTAAGTGATTCCAATGGTATTGCAAATAAATATTGTAAAGATGGTATTTTTAATGTAAGACATTGGTTCAAGAGAGTAACATCATTGGGAAAAGATAAACTTGGCTCCACACTCAATATCTCATTCTGGGAAATCCTCCAAATGGAGCACAGACTTAAATTTAAAACAGAACAACCAAAAAATCCCAAACATTAGAATATTATAAAGAAACACAGGGATCACTTTGGAATGAGGATTGTCTTTCTAATGACAATTAGTGAGAAAGTCTAGAAGGCCATAAAAGAAAGGATGGATTAATTTAAGTGTACAAAAATAAAATCTTACACGTCAAAAAAAAATCCACTAAGCAAAATCAGAAGGCAGACAATGAATTGAGGGGGAAGAACCCTTTGCGAGTCATATGGCAAAGAGCTAACATCTTTAATATAAAAATAATTAGAAATTGAGAAGAGTAAGATTCACAATGCAATAGAAAGATGGGCAAAGGTCATAAGCCTTGACTACGTACGTGTTCACTCACACACATACACAGATGTAAATGATTCTTCACTATTTGAACAGTTACTCAACCTATTCATAATAAGAAATGCACATTAAGACAGCTCTGTTGTTCTTCTGTGCTGACAAATAGGTTCTGAGTCACAGCGAGCCTATGCACCACAGAACAGAACCCTACCTTGTTCTGCTCACGATTGTTATGAGTGTGGAGTGCATTGCTGCAGCCACTTCATCCAGCATCTTCCTCTTTGTCGCTGCCCTTCTACTTTACCAAGCACGGTGTCTTTAAAAACATGTTTTTGGGGCTGAGCCCCGGTGGCATAGTGGTTGAGTGCGGGACTGCGGCCCACTGGCTTGGCAGTTCAAATCCAGCAGCAGCTCTCCAGGAGCAAGGCTGGGCCTCCCACTCCCACCAGAGGGCAGTGATGGCCCCCCCCCCACAACAAACAAAAAACCCCACATGCTTTGTACTTAAAACAATGCGCATATCCTGCAATTGAATCGTTCCATTGTAGTAAGAAGACTTGTGCAATCACCGACAAAATCAATTTTAGAGCATTTTTCTCTTTCTTGTACTCAATGCCGTTAACTCCACATTTGGCTTCAACCTCCCCTGCCAACTGCCTGGCACCCTAGTGGTGTAGTGGCCACACATTGGGCTGCTAATCACAAGATCAGCAGTTTGAGGTCACCAACTGCAAAAAGATGGGACTTTTTGCTGCCATGGAGAAGTCCAATGTTGGGAACTCAGAGAGGCAGTTCCACCCTGTCTTATAGGGTTGCTGTGAGTAGCATCCAGTAGAGGGCAGTGAGTTTGATCGTATTTCTATTGTCCCCTGCCAGAGCATGATGTCCTTCCCCAAGGACTGGGCTCTCCTGTAACATGCCCAAAGTAGGTGCTACCAAGTCCCATCATGAGGAACGTTCTGGCTGTGCTTCTTCCAAGACAGATTTGTATGTTCTTCTGGCAGCCCATGGTACTTTGAGTATTCTTCATCAGCACCGTGATTCAAATGCATCAATTCTTCTGGGTCTTCCTTACTCAATGTCCAACTTTCACATGCATACAAAGCAATTGAATATACCATGGGGTGGGCCAGGCACACCTTAATCCGCAGAGTAACATCTTTACTTCTCAATACTGTGAAGAGGTCAGGTGCAGCAGGTTTGCCCAATGTGCTGCAAGTTATCATTTTCATCTCTCAACTTTGGAAACCATCCCAAATCTTGACAGTGTTGGCCACGTCGTGCAGACATAGACTCTCACCACCGTTGCTGGCAGCAGTGTATGTTGAAATGCCTCTCTAGATGGGACTCTGTCAACATCGACCCTAATCACAACTGCATGTGCTCTTCATCTCAATAATCCCACTTCTGGACTCTCTCCTACAGGCGCACCTGCACAAGTATGCAATGACACATACGCAGAGCCTTTCATCATGGCACTGTTTACAATAGCAAGAGACTGGAAGCAACCCAATGTCTGTCAACAGGGGGGCTGGATGAATAAATGATAGTACATCTACCTCGTGGAAAACTAGGCAGTGGTGAGACTACTTGGTTAAGGTAAAAAAGCAAGGTATGGAACATATAAATAGTATCTCATCTTACGTGAGAAAGGGAAGCCTTGCGAATACACATCCATTTTTGTGCCTGCATTTTCATAAAGGAACAATAGGAAGATAGACCAGGAAGGGATCAAAGGGACTTTAGTCTAGTTAAGGTAAAAAAGCAAGGTATGGAACATATAAATAGTATCTCATCTTACGTGAGAAAGGGAAGCCTTGCGAATACACATCCATTTTTGTGCCTACATTTTCATAAAGGAACAATAGGAAGATAGACCAGGAAGGGATCAAAGGGACTTTAGTCTAGAGTGAAGGGGAGGAAGACTTCTCTGGGTGCTCTTTTTTATTTAGTTTGGACATTAGAGGAGTATAAATGTAACACCCACTTGTCCTGGACGGCTTACTCTGACATAATCCTACCAATTCCCTGGTCATTATGGCATTTGTTCCAGATATCCAGGCCCCGGAGTAGCAAAGTCTTCATAGTCTGAGTGGGACCTGGGAATGTGCATTTCCCATGAGTGTCAGGATCTTCTTTGAGCAGGAGCATTTGGGCCTTTCTCTTTCAGCCCCCAAGGTTCCTAGGAGCGAGTCAGATGAGGTGATCTCCATGAAAGTCCGAACACAATGTCATGGTCCTCAAATGGGAAAACTCACATCCAGAGTGGCTGGACAGATCTCAGTCCCTCCCCCTGGAGAGCCTTCTGTTACACTCCCTGAAAGTGACTTTCTCTTCTCAACTTGACAGAATCACTGCACCATCATCTCATGGTTGTCTCCATCAACCAACTTCCTAGAGTTTTTCTATTTTATGATTTGCAGTCTGAAAATGACATACCCTGCCTGTTGATTTTAAAGTATGCATTGATAGTACTGAGTATGCTTATTTTTCCCCCCGCAGTGCTGCTCTCCCAGGGAGTTCTGATAGTTCTAAGGGACATTCTTGTCCCAGAAATTTCCCTCCCTGTGACCTACATCTCGATGAGGATAAACTGATAGGATGTTTAAAAGAGATAGCTCAACAACTCCCTGCTCTTCCAAGCAATGCTCTGTCCACCTATGAAGACGACAGAGTGCAGAGGAAACCTTAGTTATGAGAGGTGGGAAAGGGTGACTTGATCACCCAGCGTAGACAGTGGTCCTGGAGTCTGTGTGGGTGTGTGTGTGAATCTCTTGATCCCAGGCCCACTCTTCTTTCTCTAATTTCTGGAGCTCTCTTCCCTGTCCAGCACGGGCTCTGGGTGGATGGCCATCTTTACAGCAACTTCGTTGCTCACCGTGTTCTTAGTACACGAGTCTATTGCAGTCTGGCAGCATTTCAAGCTAATCTTCATGGGGTGTGTGTGTGGGGGTGGGGTGGGGGGATTCAACTCAAAATCCACTGTCATTGAGTCCATTCTGACCCAACTGGCCCTTAATGTTTCCACAGTTATAAATCTTTGCAGGAGCAGAAAGCCTCATCTTTCTCTTGTGCAGCCCCTGGCAGGTTCGAACTGTCCTTGTGGTTAGCAGCCAAACTCAGACCCTACAGCACCAGCAGGGAGCCTTCATGGGGGAGCAGTGGGAAATAATCCAACCTGACAGCACGGGAGAGGAACAGAAGCTGTCGAAATAGTTTTGAGGCCCTCTCTAAGATGTTATCTAAAAGTTCGGGAGAAAGTTAGGGAGGATCAATGCCAAGAATTAGCCCTTCAATCACTTGGCTGCTCAAGTATGCTGCCAAGAGGACTCAAGAGGGGCTCTGGCTGTAGAGTTTCTAACCAAGAGTCTCTCTAGGCCTGTAGCCAAGTGGGGTAAGATGGATTGAGAACTTTGTTTGCAGTCCTTGGAGGGCTGCTAGCAGCCTAGGTCAAGATTGGAATGGGCCCTGGACAGCCCTGGCTTTTCCTGACCTCCTCTTGGTCTCAATTTTCCATAGGTACTAATGAATGACCTAGCACATTAATTCATTTATTGGTATCCGGCAGGGAAAGTCTGCCTCCTTCCTGCCTTTCCCCAGGGACTGACTGCTAAGGACTGTCTTGGAAACATGTGTTTTTTGATATGCTGTCAACAGCTTGGAGTTTTGAGCTGGAGGCCCAGCTTGCCAAACCAAGGCCTGCGGTAGGTAACGGGTGGGAAGTGGGGTGGGAAGCACTGGCACGCTGCTCCCATTTTTCTCCACTCCCTGCGCTGCCTGGATTCCAGCTGTGACCTCACCCCCACGCACCCCCCCATACCCTGCTTGGTCATCTATCCCATTGCCCTGGTTCCACGTCATATTGTAGGGGTGAGGAGGGAAGGAAACTATGCCTCTTCTCCTCTGTTGGCCTCTGTTTTCTCCCTAGTAATATGAGAGGGTTGCTCTAGAAGATCCCGGCAGGAACTCAGATTCTGGCTGGCCCCCACCCAACCTGGCTGATCCTTTGTGCCAATCTCTGTGCAAAGGAAAGCACCTCTGCAAGTCAGTCTCACTCAGTCCTTTGCCCTGAAAGCAGAGCAGCTTCAGCTCCCCACCCCAGGGGAGGTGCCAGATCCTTTCATTTATATTTCTGAGTTCAAGGCTGAGAAAGGAAGCTCCAACAAGGGCTAGCCCCCAAGCCCACAGCAGGAACGTTGGCCTCAGTGCTGGCTTCCCTCCCTCCTCACTCACCCAGGACGCATAAACAGTGTGCGTCCAACCTCATCTGGAATCAGACATTTTCCCTCCATTATTGTCTTTAAGTTTTGCAGGAGTTCAAGGACCATTTCCCGCATGTGCTGGCCCCCCATCCCCACTCCCCTCTCCCTGCCCCTTCCTAAGGAGCAGGCTATTTTCCCAGACTCCTGAGCCAAAGCAGGAGAAAGGACTGCTTCCCCAGGGACATGGTTGAGGCACCCAGGACATCAGGCCTCAGGGAGGAGGCCGGTCTGCCTTCCCAGCAGGCCCCCGGCCTCCCACCCCCACAGAAGGTTCATCTCGACTCTGTTGCTCTGTAGCCCTCTGCTGTGTGGGCTCTCTGGAGTGGGGAGGGAAGTCTATGGGGTCTTCCCCACTGAGATCCAAGCTGTTAGGAAAGTTCTCCTAGTTACCAGGGCCTAGAGGGTGCTGAGAAAAAAACAAAACATTAGCTTGCGTGAAAGGTACTTGGAGGGAACTGTGGCTCACAGGGCACAATTGCTGGGCAGCCAAGGATGTCTTTAGAACTTTCTTTTCTCTGGGGAAGTCTTGTCTTGTGTTGACCCTATTTTTACCCTCTGCTCATGCTGTTGGTAGCCCCTGTTTTTCAGAAGCCCCCCATTTTCTCCTCCCTCACCATAAAGTCCCACTCCCCAGAGAATTTCCTGTGCTCTAACCATCTTTCAACAAAGGCTGTCTCCATGGGCCAGGATCAGTGGGGACACAGCCGTGCACAGCCAGCTCTACCTTTGAGGAACTGGCAGTCAGGGGGAGGAAAAGTCAATGCTAAGGGGGATGCAGTCCATGGAGCTCAGCAACGCCCTTCTGAAAGAAGAGACAGGAATAAGCATTCTGTCCTTTTTCACTGAAGTTCATTGTTCTGGTTAGCTGTGTAACCTCCCCTTCCCGCTATGTATTAAAGTCCAAACCCCGTTCCTGTGAAATGTTTCGAAATGAGGTCTCTGAAGATGCTGTCAGATTGATGTGAGGTCATGCTGCGGCAGATGGGGTCTTCATTCGCTGGGACTGGTGTCCTTTTACAGGGAGAGACAGTACACAAGACCCAGGAGATGAAGCACACCACAAACATCCAGAATTACCTCTATCTGAAACTAGAGGGAGATTTGGGGGAGCCCTTCAGTAAGCCTCAGGCCACTCAGTCACCTCTAGGTTGGCACTTTAAACCCACCAGGGGCTTAGTAGGTGAAGGATGAGGCTGTGCACTCCTGTGAAGATGTACAGCCTTGGAAACCCTAGATAGGGTGGTTATGAGTCAGAACAGGCTCCAGGACCATCAGTTGGATGACTAGAAACTAGGACAGAGGCATGGAACGGTGGCTCTCTCAGAAGCCCCCCGAAGAACCAACACGATGGACGCCCTGCTGTGGTGGACTTCTAGTCTCCAGACGGAGATGATATATTTCTCTTCTTGTATTTGTGGTGTTTTGTTATAGGCAAACCGAAACCAAATGCAGCCCTTCCAGTCCATTCTGACTCATAGCAATTCTATAGGAGAGAGGCGAACGGCCCCTTAGGGTTCCCAACATTGTCATCGTTATGGGGCCTGGTGGCTGAGTGGATTATGAGTTGGGCTGCTAACCACCAGGTCAGGGGTTCGAAACTATTGGCGGCTCTTCAGAAACCATAGAGTTAGAACCTGGGAAAAACCAAAGACAATTGTACTCCCTCCTTCAGGGTCCATGTGAGGACAGGTGGGCTCCATGGTAGTGAGTGTGGTGTGGAATTAAGGAAACTTCTTCAAAGAAGCAGGCAGCCACATCAGCCTCCGCCAAGTGGCTGGTGGGTTCCAAGGACTCTCCTGTTTGCTACCAGCCAAGTGTTGAAACCAGGCACCTCCAGGACCCCTTTCCAGGACCGCAGCCCTCAGGAAATAGCACAGTTATCTTCCTAGGATGTCCTGATGCTCGGAGGAGAGCATACAAAGGTGGGGCGAAAATTCACCGGGAACTAGGAAGCTCTCCGGTACAGATTCCCGTTATTTCTACCACATGCAAAGAAGCTTGTTCATCTAACTGGAGAAACCCACATCTCCTGCAGGGAAGGACTTTTCCTTATGACCCCCGACCATTCTCATTTTTTGCCCCTTTCCTTGCCAAAGCATCAGCCTGCACCTCCCTTCTGAACAGCTGCCAGGTTCTCATATATAAATTATGTGTGTGAATGTATGTGCTTCAATACTATTTTAGGGAGGAAGCAGGGACGCGGAGTCAAGAAACCTGGATTTAGACTGCTATTAATTAGCTTCGTGACCTTGGGTGAGGCATCACACCTCCCTGGGCTTCCGTTTCTCAAAGAAGGTAATATTATCCTACCTATTTACTTCCCGCGCTAGCTACCCAGAGGTAGACCGTATCTGTGGACGGGCTTTTATCAACAAAGGTCTCCTCTAAACTCCCTCTTGTTCATCCTTGCTCTTGGAAGTCACACAGGTCTTGTTCATTTGGCAGGTTAGTATTGATTGCAAGACTGACGTTCCCTCTCCTAGAATGCTCCTTGTTATTTTTGCAGACCCCTGGTCCAGCTTGCGTGAGGGTTGCTTCTAATGTTTGTCAAGAGTGATAGGCCTGGAGCTGTTTTGTCAAGCGTCAGGCAATCACACCCCTTTCCCTCCAGCTCCTGGGAGCCCTGGTGATGAAATGGTTATGCATTGTGCTAACTGCAAGGTCAGCAGTTTGAAACCACCACCTGCCTCTTGGGTGAAAGACAAAGTTTTCTGCTCCAGTAAAGAGTTACCATCGCAGAAACTCACAGAAGCAATCCTGCCCTGTCCTATAGGGTGGCAGTTGAGTTGAGTTGAGTTCCTGCACAGTCTAGGAGTAGCGTTGTTGCTTGTTACAGAGGAGGCTCCATCCAAAGAGATTACATATGTAATACAATAAAACATTGCTCTGCCCCCTTTTCATCTTCATGATTGATGGCACATTTAGTTCATTATTGGGGCTATGGTGTCAGACATGGTGGACTTCTCTTGCCTTCACTGACCCTCCACTTTGCCTATGTGATGCAAGCAGTCCCTTCTGTCAATTAGTCCAAAGTAAGTGAGTCCATATCTCAAACGAATTCTGTGCTCTCTAGAGCTTTCGTTGGCTAATTTTTTGAAGTAGATTGCCAGGTCTTCCTTCCTACTTCCTGCTGGGCAGTACAGGAGAAGAAGAGTCTATTTGGTTTCAGGGTCAGAACCTCTCTGATGTACAACTTTCACTTGAAGTCCCTGTCTGTGCCAGCTCAAGGAAACGTTTGTGGGATTTTGCCTGAGACTTCACTCTTGCTTGGGTTCTTTCTCTTCCCGGGACTGTGTCCTTCTTCTCTTCCTGATAGGTTTTATCTGGGTCCCTTCCTTCTGGGATCACTCTATATGAATCTCGACTTTGGAATAACAGGGTCTGCTTTGTAGGAGCTTGACCTTCAAAGAAGGATTCCTGGAGATAAATGGGCCATTAAGGTTTTGCAGGTAAAGATGAGTGAAGAAGGAGGAAACCAGGAACAAAATCCCACTAACTTTGAAATAACTTAGACTACTCCCTCCCTCCCTCCCTCATTCACCTCTGCCATCAGGCTAATTCTTACTTAGGGTGACCCTATGGGAAAGGGTAGAACTGTCCTTGTGGATTTCCAAGACGGTCACTCTTTAATGGATTAGAAAGTCTCTGGTTTTGAACTGCTGCTCTTGTAGTTAGCAGCCTAACTCATAGCCGTTATTCCACCAGGACTCCCCATTTGAACTCACGAAGACTTTATAGGACATAGTCGATCTGTCCCCAAGGATTTCCAAGACTCAATCTGTACAGCAGGCAGCCTCATCTTTTCCCTGTAGACAAAGTGGTGGGTTTGTACTGCCAACAGGCAAGTGCTTAATCACTGAGCCACCAGGTCACCAGAGAACAAGAAGCATCTGAAGAGCTGGTGGCATAGTGGGTTAACCACTGAGGTGCTAACCGCAAGATCAGTGGTTTAAATCTAATCACTTCCCAGGAGAAAGACGAGATTGTCTGAGCTAGTAAAGATTTAAAGTCTCAGAAACCTCAAGGGGTTGTTCTACCTGTCTTACGGGATCTCTAAGGGTCAGAATGGAGTCCAAGACATTGAGTTTGGGTTTGGGTATATACCAGGTGAGAGCTCTGGATGACCCAACAGTTTGCTCTCAACTGCTAGGCTTAAGGTTTGTAGTTCAAATGCACTCAGTGGACCAGAGAAGAAATGCCTGGTGAGCTGTTTCTGTAAATATCACAGTCATGAAAACCCCACAGAGCATTTCTGCACTCTAACATGGACTGTCAGCACAGGCCAGAGTAGTCTGGTAAATGTCTCCTATGTCATCCAATTCTAAACAAAAGGTATAATCTTCTGTCCATTTTACAGTTAGTAAAGTGAAGCTCAGAAAGTGTAAAGAACACACCCAGGCGAAAGGCTTAGTAAATCATGCTTCCCCTTCTTCCTGGGACATCCTGGACTTGGAGAGGTGATTGTCTGGGACTGGTTTGGGGTGGGCATCTCTTCATATGAGCTAGAGCCAAGGCTCCTCATTACTTTATCCAGGAGCGTGGTGCACTGCTGGATGCCTTTTGCTCTCTTGCGGAAGTCATTCTGTGTGAATGTGGGGAGAGGATAGATGGAGAAGAAGGTACTCCTTATCGCATGTCCTTGTTAGGTGCCATTGAGTAGGTACGGACCCTTGGGGACCTTATGCACAACAGAATGAAACACTACCCTGTTCCATGCCTTCCTCACAATGGTTCTGTTCTTGAGCCTCCTGCTGCTCACTCTGGCTCCTTGAGGGCCTTCCCCTCCTTTGCTGCCCCTCAACTTTATCAAGCATGACGTCCTTTCCTGGGACTGGTCTTACCTAACAGTCAGGTTTATTTATCAGTTGCCTTTCTGGATGTTGAAGGCAGCAAACTGGGGAGAGAAACTGGGTTTTCATCCATCTGTCCCAACCCAATCTCACTTCAATTGGATGTCTTCTGTCACCAGCATCACTGCAATGGCAAACCCTCGTGCCCTGTCACTGGCACGCCACGACATCTCCTGACAGCTGGAAGAAGCAGAGCAGGACAGCTGACACCTTCTCTTCTCTCTGTTCTACCAAAAGAAATGGGACCCTAGGGGTGGAGTGGTTACTCCTGGAGCTGTGATGCCCATGGTTGGCAGGTCAAAAGCTCCCAGGCTTCTTAGTCCCATAAACAGTTGCAGTCTCAGGAACTCACAATGGGTCAGCTTTGACTCGATGGCAATGAGTGTGGTTTGGTTTGACCCAAAGAAAGGTGAGACACGCCACCTCTGGGCGTTGGGAACAAGGGGTACGCAAGAATCAGCTCTGGACCTGGAGCCATTTGCCTCCTGCTTCCTGGACTGCTGTCTCCCCACACATACATGGAGATGATCAGAAGTGTTTGGTTTTCATGGGGTTGCTGGAAGAAAGAACCCGAGAGCAGTCATACTGCCAGCGTTAGCAGAGTCTGGCCCACTTGTTAGCTACCCCTGAATTGGCTCTGATCCCAGGTGACACAGAGCGAACTGTTGTCCGCTCTCATGTCATCTTCACAGTCATTGCTGTGCTCAAGGCCATCGTGGCTGACACGGTGTTTTGAAGGCCTTTCAACTTAGAAGGGGCATCTTTCAGCATCCTACCAGCCAATCTTCTGTTGTGACCTATGGGAGTTTGATGGACTAATTTTTCCGAATCAGATGACCAGGCTACTGTTGCCTGTAACCTTTCTTTGTTGGGAAGACAGACTGACACTTAAGTTCCTGCTGCTCTTTGAGAAGCTGGAGGGTAGCTTGGAGTAAGACAGCAACATGCAGGCGACCATCAGGTGACAGGTGGAGAGACGGATGTGGTCATAAGAAGCATTGCCTCCGTGTATACGAGAATGAAATGCTGCCCGGGTCTGTGCCCCATTGTGATGTTTGAGGTCGGGGTGCAGCTACTGTGCCCACCCATCTTCTTGAGGCTCTTCCTCTTCGTCATGCACGTCCTTTTTCAGGGACTGGTCCTCCCCGATAACATGTCCAAAGCATATGGGATGAAGTCTTGTTATCGTTCTGGCTGTACTTCTTCCAAGACGTATTTGTTCATGTTTCTGATAACCTGAGGCACTTTCAATATCCTTCACCACCCCAATCATTCCAATGCAGCCTTCCTTCTCTCATCTTCTGATTCACTGCCCAGTTCTCACCCGCACACAAGGCCATTGACCATGGCAAGACTTGGGACAGGAGCCCTTTTGTCCTTCCAATGACACCTTTGGTTTGTAGCACCTGGAAGAGGTCTTGTGCAGCAGATTCGTCCAAGGTAATATTGTTATTTGACCTCTGCTTCCATGAGTGTTGACTGTGGATGTAAGTACAATGAAGTCTGTGATAACTCCAGTCTTTTCCCCCATAGCTTATCTTATGGGGCGGCCAGAAAGCCCGAATCAAAGTGATAGGTTCAATTCTGGGCATTGGGCTTGTTCTGTGCCTTAGCCATCGTGCACCAATTTAAACATGGTGGAATCTTTTCCTGAGTTACTCGTGGGGTGGGGCTTAGAGTGCATTCTGCAGGTGACTAATCCTTCACTGGACAGGTAGTCCTTCCTCCCTCTGCCCTCCAAAGGCCACTATAAAGTCTGGTTAGAAGCTCAAGTGTCCCACATGTCCCCTGCCTCACACAGCCCTGTAAATTGCCTGAGCTGAATTCTGCACACACCTCAGTGGAAGGGGAATTATTTGCCAGATATACGGTGCCTGCGAGAAGGGCCTCTTATGAGTCAGTGTTCAAATATGTTACCGACTCAATAAACACAGAGGTTTGTTGTAAATTAAGGGAAGGAAGGAAGGTGCCTGCAACAGCTCTTGTTCATCTACTGTTTTCTATTAGCAACACTTTCCCCTTAAGTAGTGCATAATTCCCTGGGAACTGCTGGGCAGCCAGTGTGGAAGGAGGGGGGTGAAATTACATTGCAGTTGTTAGGTGGCTAGAGCTATACAATAAGGGAAAGAGGTAGATAGGGACAGTGTCTGGGGGGCTTGGCTGACCCCCCAGGAGTGGGACATAGGCTGCCTGGCATCTGTTTAGCAAGATTAGGGCCAGGGTGGCGAGGGGCTGTGCGTGCTGGTGAAGGGAGTGGTAGCTTTGGCAGGGGCAGCAGCAGATCGAGAAACAAAGCTCTGACTCTTATCACACAAATGGGAACTGGGGGTTCTAGGGCTTTGGAGCCAGTGGAAACTCTGCTCTGTGTGGGTGACAGGCCGTGTTGAACATGTTGGTTAAGGGCCTGGGCAGCCACAAGGTTCAGGAAATGGGGTCAGCCAGGGTGAATCCGCCACTGGCAGTGGATGTAGGGAGGAGTCTAAAGTGAAGCATGCTATTTGAGTTGAAGGGAACACGCTCACAGAATCCAGATGAGCGGTCGACTGCCATGGTCTCTGAGGGAACTTCCTAGGACATCAGACTGCCTGGTGAGCCTGATTCTGGGGCCATTCTCTGAAATTTTCTCCACCTCTCCCTTTTCTGCCAGGCCTTCTGGGCTTCCCAGCCCACCTGACTCTGGATTCCAAGACAATCCTATCCAAGACAGGACAGACTTATGAGCTCTGACTGCCTTTTCCCCACCTGCCTCTCACCCCATGGGTGTTATTAGGTCACCCTCACTGTTAACCATTCCAGACTCCTGATATGATCTGTTGTATTGTGGTTTAGTGGTCTAGTCCTTGATAATAACTTCCTTGATAATAATGCAGGTATCCACTGAGACAGGTGCTATCCTACATCTGTCTTTAGTTGTCTACTTACCTATGTTGCCACTGGGACATCCTATTCTTACCACCCAGTCCAATTTAATCAGAAGAATGAATGAGTGAATGAAGGATGGAGTGGCTTTTGGTGGTGAATGGGGTAGCTGGAGATTCAACAATAGCTTCCCAACTTTCCTTTCTCTCTCCAACTCACCCTCCAGTCTTTCTTTTTGCATCGTGGCATGCATAGAACATAATAACATGAGTAGGGCATGTAGGATTACATGTAGGATTAAAGGAGGAGGCTGCTTGAGACAAGGTCCTATGAAGTGCCCTAAGGATCCTGGGAATCCATGTCTTCTATGTCTGCAACCCACTCTGACACACCATTGTGCCACAGCAAACCAGAAAGAAAGCTGTGGATACTGTATGGACCACAGGACTTTGGATCTGGTTGGAAGCGCATGCAGGTGAGGGTTTGGGAATCCTTGCCCAGATGGGTAGATGAAGCTTTTAGGCTCTATTTTGTTCTTCAAAAAAGAGAAGATCTCATTTAGTTAATGGTGCGATATGGCTGTGAGTTTGGTTATATTCCACTTTGGATCATGATCACAGCTCCTCATTGGATTGAATGCCCAGTAGACACTAATTGGGATACTTCTATGGCATGCATGGAGGCAGTCTCATCCATGTTCCCCTCCCTCCCATTTCTAGTGCCCATTCTCTGTCAGGAAAGCATTGGAAGTTAACAGTCTAATTCCTGCTTTGCTGGCCAAAACACAAGATATCCTCACTATGAGAGACTGAACAGAATACACCCAGGTTTATGAGATTGAAAGGGATCTCACTTCAGTTTGATTGGGGTGGAGAGGAGCCTTCTTTGTAGCGTGATTGATTCTAGAAGCCTTTACCTGGTGCCCAGTCCTATCTTCCCAAGCGTGATGAGAAGTCTGCTTTCCCTTGGATTGCTTTCCATTCTTACTCAGCTGTGTCTTCTTGACAGCCCTGGAGGCTGAGGAAGCTGTTTTACGTTCAGCACTCCCAAGTTGCACAACTCCGAGGAGCACCATCAACCCTCTGCCCTGGAGCTGTGCAACATGAGGCTAGTCCCATGACCAGTCCCTAGGTCCTGCCCTGCCTCTTCAGGCTAAGTCCAGACTAGATCCTGACTTCTCCTCTGTTCACATGGTCCTGATACTTATGCTTACTTCAATGGAAAAAACATGGGCCCAGGGATACACCTGGATTCAAAAGAGCCTAGCTCTGTTGTGTGGTCTTGGGCAAATCAATTAATCTGTTTTTTTTTTAACCAAATGCAAAATGAAAACCAAAAGCCAGCTACTGTCCCAGAGTTGGTTCTGAGTCGTGGCCACCCATATGTGTCAGAGTGGCCCTGTGGCCACAAGGCTTTCTTTCTATGACTGATAGTTTGGAAAAATATTTTCAGTCTTTTCTTCTGAGGCACCTTTAGGTGAACTTTTCTGTCACTGTTGAAAATGTTAACATTTTTCACCACCCAGGGACTCCAAATGTAAAATAGATAGTAATTTCCATCTCAAGGCTAGTGCAAGGATTATATGGCAATTTATTTGTAAAAGATTTTTAGCAACATCTTAAAGCACTATGAGGCTGAGCCCCGGTGGTGTAGTGGTTGTGTGCGGGACTGCGGCTCACTGGGACGGAGGTTCAATTCCAGCAGTGGGGCTGGGCCTCCTACTCCCACCACTGGAGAGCAGTGATGCCAAAAAAAAAAAAAAAAAAAAAAAAGCACTATGAAAATATTGTTTACTTTTGATCAGTTAGACCCTGGACTATATTCTAGTTGGTATTTATCTAAATGACTTGGCGGAAGACCCCGGGAGTGAAGGACAATATTTACCTTCCCTTAGACAAATCCATGTCTTGCTTGGGTTCACAGTCAACACTCAGGGAAGCAGCAGTCGAGAGAGCCAAGAACACATTGAACTGGGTAACACTACTGCACAAGATCTTTTTAAATTGTTGAAAGGGAAGGGTGCTATGTTAGAACAAAGGCTCACTTGGCCCAAACCATGTTCTTTTCAATTGCTTCATATGTGTGAGACAGTTGGACATTGAGTAAGGAAGACCAACAGACAAATGGACACTTAAAAATGCCTTTGGACTATGGTGCTGGAGACGAATGTTGAAAGTACCATGGGCTGCCAAAAAAGACAAACAACTCGGTCTTGGAAGAAAGAGTTGTGCAATGGTTCTTTCTGTCATGCACTGGGTCACTCTGGATCAGAACCAGCTCCGTGGCATCTAACTGCAACTGCAAGTGTAAACCAAAGAGGTTGATCTTACAGGGCGTCCCCAAATCACTGTCCCACACCCCATAAAGTGGGGGGTGCCTTTTAGTGTCGTGATGTGCTACTGTCCAGTCAGTTCCAGTGCACAGCAGCCCACAGTACAGAAGAACCAGCACTTCCTGACTGCGCCATCCTCACAACTGTGCCTATGTTGGAACTCTGTGCGTATCGGTCTCATTGAGAACCTTAATCGTTTCCACTGCTCTGCTACTCAACCAGGCATGATGGTCTGGGTACTTGACTCCAGGGGCTAGTCTCTCCTGAGAACATGTCCAAAGTTTGTGCATCAAAATCTTACCACCCTTGCTTCTGGTAGGCTTTCTGGCTGTGCTTCTTCCAAGACAGATTTGTTTGTTCTTTTGTCAGTCCATGCTACTCTCAATAGTCTTCACCAGCACCATAGTTTAAATGCACTTTTGGGGGGCTTTTCCTTATTCCATGGTCAATGTTCTCATGCATAGGAGGCAATTGAAAACGCTAGTGTGGGCCAGGTTTGTCTTAGACTACAAAGTGACATTCTCTGTTTTGTAATACTCTAAATAGGTCTTGTGCAGAAGATTTACCTAATGCAACTCATCTTTTGATATTTTGGCTGTTGCTTCCAAAGCATTAATTGTGGATCTAAGCAAGATTAAATCGATGACAACTTTAACCTTTTTTTCTCCATTATCACGATGGGCCCAGTTTTTCCAGTTTTCTCCATTTATCAGTCATTGGTCCAGTTATGAGGACTTTGGTCTTTCTAACCTTGAGTTGTAATTCATACTGAAGGCTGCGATCCTTGATCTTCATCAGCAAGTGTGTCAAGGCCTCCGTACTTTCAGCTAGCCAGGTTGCATCCTTTGCTTATGGAAGTTTGTTCATAAGCCTTCCTTCAATCCTGATGCCATATTCTTCTGGATAGAAATTAGCTTCTGCGATGATTTGCTTGGCATACAGATTGGACAAGAATGGTGAGTGGATACAACCTCGATGCACAGGTTTCCTGATTTTTAAATTATGCAACATTCCCTTTTCTGTTCACAAAACTGCCTCTTGCTCCATGCACAGATTCTGAATGAGAAGAATGAAGTGTTCTGGAAATTCCATTTTTCTCATGGTTATATGAAGTTTGATATGGTTCATATAGTTGAAACGCCTTAGCATAGTCAATAAAACACAAGTCATCATCTTTTCTGGTATTCTCCACTTTCAGCTGAAATCAGTGCAACATCAGCAATGCTATCCCTCGGTCCATGTCCTTTTCTGAATCTGGCCTGATCTCCTGGCAGTTCCTTGACAGTGTAATACTGCAGCCATTGTTGGATGATTGGCAGCAGTATTTTAGTTGCATGCAATATCAATGATAGTGCTCTAAAGTTTAAACTTTCTAAAAGTGTCACTTTTCTTTTGAATAGAGACACATATGGATGCTTTCCAGTCAGTTGGTCAAGTAGCTGTCTTCCAAATTTTCTGGCATAGACTAGTAAGTGCTTCCCCAACTTGTTGAGACATTTCACTTGGTATTCCATCCATTTCTGGAGGCTTGTTTGTGGCCAATGCTTTTAGTGAAGCTTAAATTATTTCCTTCAATATCATTGGTTCTCACTCAAACGGTACCGCCTAAAATGGTGGGATATTGACTGGTTCCTTTTGGGAAAGTGATTCCGTGTGTCCTTTCTATCTTCTCTTGATTCTTCCTGCATCATTCCACATATTCATCCATAGCCTCTTTCCAGATTGACCTCGAGGCTTGAACTTTTTCTTGAGTCCTTTTATTTTACATATACTGAGTGCGGTCTACGATTTTGGCTTTCTAGTGGAAGGTCATTGAACATCTCGTTATAATTTTGACTTTGTCTTCTTGAACTGCCCTTTGAAAATTTCTGTTCAGTTCTTTGACTTCATCATTTTCCCATTTGCTTTAGCTGCTCAATGAGTAATAGCAAGTTCCAGAGTCTCTCCTCACATCCACTTAGATCTTTTTTGCTTTCCTGTCTTTTTAATGACCTTTGGCTTTTTTCATGAATGATATTCTTGATGTACTGATGCAGCTCATCAGGTCTTCTGTCATCAGTGTTCAATAAGTCAAATTTGTTGACATGTTCTCGAAATTCGGGTGAGATAGATTCAAGG
>PVJH01031097.1:0-15014 GCA_004026705.1 Nesogale talazaci
TGTTTATCTTCAAGTCTTTAAGACCCCCAGACACTATATCCTTTGATAGCCAGGCACCATCAGCTTTCTTCACCATATTTGCTTATGCACCCATTTTGTCTTCAAAATATTTTGAAGTGATTGTGTTGGGAAGTTGAGCCTCTCAAACTGCTGAATTATTAGAAGTGTTCCTGCATTGAAGCAGTACTTGAGTAGAGGCCTACTGTCCTCTGTTTCCTCAATACTAAACCTATAAATAAATGTACACAGATCCATCTCCCCTTTGTCTTACATAAAATCTTTACATATATACATGCCTGTATTTAGATCTCTATAAATGCCCTTTGACTCCTAGTTCTTTCCCCTATTTCTTTTTACTTCCCTCTTGTTCAGCATTCATTTTGGTTTCAGGAATTCCTTTCTGCTATATATCCTTGATCCAGCCTTGCCAGACCTCCTACACCCTCTTAGCCATAGATTTTCGGTCACTTATTCCCTTGTCCCTTGTTAGCACCCACTTCCTTTCCTCCATCTTCCCCTCTCCCATGTTCCCCCCACCCCAAAACTGTCACATCATTGTTCTCTCTTCCGATTTGTTTTTCTCCTATCCCTTCCAGATAGACATGCAGCGATAACAATATGTACTGACCCAAGACAATCGACAATGAAACAATAGCTACACCAAAAACAGCTAGATGGATGCTTGTTTATCTTTGAGCCTTCAAGACTCCAGATTCTCTATCTTTTGATAGCCATTCACCCTCAGCTTTCTTCACCACTGTTGCTTATGCAGCAGCTCTGTCATCCACGATCATGTCAGGACAGGGTGGTGTGAGTCTTCCATGTGGGCTACAACAATAAACCCTATAAATAGTTCAAGGTCTGTTTGTTGTCCTTTACGGGTGTTTTCCAGTTGAGTCTGATGAACCTACAGACTAATTTTGGTATCCCTTGGGAACTTCACTGTTCTGCTCTCCTTGCTGCTGTGTTGCATGCCCCCAGTGTCTGACTTCGGCACGGTGGGCTCAAGATGGGCACAAGTCCCGCCATGTGTCTCAGAGTTGTCCCCCAAAGGGCTATGGGTCAATGAGGAATGTTGTGTCTCATGGTGGGACCAGCCCTATGGTCCTCTCTATGCATTGGCTGCTCTGAGCAGAAATATTGTCCTCAGGACATGGTGGGCCAGGATGTGCTTCACTCTTTTTACCCTCCCCCCTTATTGGCTCCTGTGTGCTCTGATCAGACAAATCCCTCTCTTTACACTGTAGCCGCAGTGTTGACCTCTGAAGTGAATTCTTCTGGGGTGGCGGTGGTGGGTGCTGTCCACCTAGTTGGTAATGGGGCCAGCCCCTTAGGTTCCAGTTTATACATTTATCTTTTTTTTTTAAGACCATTTTATTGGGGGTTCATGCAACTCTTATCGGAATGTACATACGTTGCCCTCATTCTTCTCTAGACATTTAACTTTCTATTGAGTCATTGGTATCAGCTTTCCCCCCAAAAAGTTATACATTGTTATTATTTTCATCTCTCACACCAACTATGACATAGTTGATTTTTTAAAATGAAAAACAGTAAATAAGAAAAAAATTAAGAGAGAGGAGAAATATACAAAAATCCTGGCTCTGTTTGCTGGCCTTCAAGATGACCCAGGAGCTGCCCTGTGCTGGCCTGGAGTGCCCCTGCGGGGCTCCTCAGGGGCTTCGTAGCGCTGGCTCGCTCCAGAGGCTATCTGGGTGTCTCCCTTCTTGATTCGCTCTGTTTGGGGGGAGTTCAGACCGTGCTGCCACCCGACATCAGCACATTTTTATGCAGTTGTTGTGGTAAAATTAGATGCCTTGGCTGATATTTGGGTGGCTTAGACTTGAGTATATAAGGTACATGCATACACATATACATACACCGACACAAACCCACATACATGTTCCATACACATACCTACATATATATATAATGTGGTTGTAGCAAAATTTATGCACAGCAATTATCAAAGGGTGGGTCTTTTTTCTCGTGTCTTTTGCCTTGGTCAGGCTGTACAGTTGACCCATATTCAGTGTTGTAACTCTCAACCCCCAAAATAGCAAGTGTCAAATATCTAGAGAGTGGTTTCTCTGCTCGTCCCCCTCCCATCCAACAACAAAAGGCATTTTATGATCAACCTAAGGCACAATACTATCTCTGATTGAAGACCTATGCTCCTCTAAGGAAGTCCAGCTAATACTATTAATCAGATTTACACTTAAACCAACTTTTTCCATCTGAAATTAATCAAACATGGTATCAGATGCATTGATAATTACTGGTGGTTGGAATGCAAAATTTGGAAAGAGGAAGGAGCAGAAGTTGGAAAATATGGTTTTGGTAGTAAAAATAAAGCCAGAGATCACTTGATAGAATTTTTCAACTTCATTACAAATTTTCTCTCCAGCAACAAAACTGTACACAGACCTTGCCAGATGAGAGCCACAGGAATCAAATTGATGACATGTGGGAAGAGATGACTGAGATTGTCATTATTTTATGCATACACAAATGTGTCTGGCTCCTGTTTTGAATACAAATATGTCCAATCAATAAACATACCTGAGATAAATGATATTTAAGAGGCCTTTGATAACTGCCATTAAGCGTCATTCCTGTTGCTTTAATTAACTTGGACGGGTCTCTATTTACTAAGGGATTCTTTTCCCCTCCCAGTGTGGCAATGAGACCCTGGCACTAAAATATGGCAGAGTTGAAAAGAGGGACATTTTCTGGGATCTGTTGTTTATCAATCATTAGAGTCAGACTGAGAGTGATTAATCCAGACTGAACACCAGCACAGCTGGTTAGGTTGCTCTTCAGTGTGGAAATACATATAAGCAACACTCAGAGGGATATGCCCAAGTGGATCACTGGATTGTGCCCCTCATGGATAAGTGCCAGTAAGAAAGAAACCGAATGGAAGGAGGAATGGCTTTAGGTGAATCCGCCAACAGTCTGAGGATATCAATTTGAAGTCTGTGCTTTACTGACAACGGGTGATGCCACCATTCCCCAAATGGAGAGATTCCACTCAAGTTTCCCATTTGTAGTGGTCAAAACAACTTCAGTTTTAGGTGCAACATGAATTTACAGTGCTCCATTAGTGAAATTACAGAACAGCCAACATCTATTTAAGATTTATCTTTCATCGAAGAGATTTTTTTTTCCATCAAAGAGATTTACCGCTAAAAACTTGCTATGACAGAATCATTCTTAGTTATAAAATGAAAATATACAAGTCTCTCTTGATTGGCTTGTACATCTTAATTATATTAATTATATGTGAGAGCTAATACTGTTGTTTATCAACAGCAGAGGGCTGAACTAAAATGTTAAAATAAAATAAAATAAAAAATAAAATCTTACAGCGATTCCTAGTAATCCTTTACAATTAAAAAAAAAAACCCAAAATCAGCAAGCAAACTGACAGGAAAAAAGTACTTTATTTGCAACGGCATTTTGTAAACAATCATACTGTGCGTTTTTTAACTTCAACAATAACCAAATTTGGTTTCTATGGATTTATAGCAAACTCTATATAAAGTCGATGAGTTAATACAGGAGTAAAGATGAACCCAGTGGAATAACTTCTGAAAATATCAAATTATAGCACTTGATACAAAGACTCATAACTTTCTATACCATAAAAATTTACATGCCATAAAACATTATAATTTAAAGTAGGCAGTACACATTTATTTATTTATTTTTTTTAAAAAACAACAACAGTAACTTTGTTAAAAACCAGTGAATTACTCAGAGGGACACATTAAAATTTACTAAAAATCAGTAAATATTGCAACCGAGGTAAACATTTAGATGTAAACAAAACTATCATTCTTCAGGGCCCAAACGTAAACATGAGGGTAGACAGCATCCTCTGACAATGACGTCTACTCCTTGATATTCTGAAGCAGCTTCAGTAAGTGCGACTCAATGACCTGTTGAACTAGAACAGAAACAAATCGAGGTCACTGCGTGCCCATGACCAAACCCATCACGACATACAGCGCTCAACCTCACATCCCAACCACTAGCCTAAAACTAATTTATTCCCAAGGTGCATCTATTCATAGTCAGAGGGCACTGTCACCCTTAAATCAATCTGCAGAAGCTAAAATGTAGTCTGCTCCTGATTTTGTCGACTCACTGGACTGTCTATGCTTTGGTTTCTATGGATGAGCTTTGCAGGAGAGCCTAGAGGACAAGGCTGTTCTAAGGGACAGAAGAGGGCTTCTTATAATGCAATTTATAAGTATACTTTATCATGGAATATTAAACACATCTTGTAAGTAGGCAGGTAGTTGCCCTAGTGACTGCTTATTTGGGTTAGTAAAAAGAGTAACCAGCACATCTTGTGGATATTACAGGAATGTGTGGACTTGACTCAGAGTTAAAGACTTATGTTAGGGCTGAGCCCCGGTGGCGTAGTGGTTGTGTGCAGACTGTGGCCCACTGGGACGGAGGTTCAATTCCAGCAGTGGGGCTGGGCCTCCTACTCCCACCACCAGAAAGCAGTGATGCCCCCAAAAACAAAACAAAACAAAACAAAAGAATGTCAGGAAGCAGGTTAGCAGACAATGCTTTATGATACCAATTATGAGAACTGTTTGGCCACTATACTATTTGTCGACCGAAAATAAAAATCTCATGGCTTCTAAACTACTTACCACTTCTATAGCCTAGGGCTACGGCTAAATCCATAGAATTATATCCAGAGTCCGTTTCAACCGTGGGGTCAGCTCCATTTTCTGTATCGAAATAGAAAGAGCTACATACATAAAACAGAAGTGCGGCTTGTGTACCAACTACTGGCTCATATGCAAATGGATGGCCAGGTACTTAGCAAGTTTGATGTGTTCAGGATGCTCCCGAAAGGCACTTGTGCGTGGAATGCAAGGAATGCACCTTGGAGGGTGGGAGGGAAAACCCTTGAAACCCAAAGGCATTCTGGAGAGCAGCTAAAAGGAGTCAGCCGTTAAAGACGCAGCCATGCATCAGACGCCGAGGACAGAACACCAACGGGGGAGGCAACCGGGGCAGATGCTCCCATGGGGGACATGATGTGTGATGGCACTGTGGCTTCCCCTCTCCCGTGCCAATGCTGCGGTAGCAGGTGCTCAAGTGCTCAGGGCCATCACGCCGACTCTGACTTTATGGGAGTAGAAAGCCTCCTCATGCTCCTGTGGTTGGTGCTTTGGGCAGTGGGCAACATAGAGAGTAGACCCCTACATCACCAGGGCTCCTTGGTGGGTGGTTTTGAACTGCTGACCTTGTGATTAGCAGGCCAACACATAGGCTGTGTACCCCCGGGGATAGATAGCAACAGAGATTTCGCCTGTTTAGAAATGGAGCCCTGGTGGCACAGTGGTTGAGTACTTAGTGGTTAGAGGGCAGAGTCAGTGGTCTGAGCTCCCAGACAGTCTGAGGGGAAAAACACAGGGCGGTCTGCTCACACAGAAACCTTACTGGGCAGGTCTACTCTGCCCCATGGCATTGCTGTGGGTCAGAATCTGCCCGACAGCAGTCGGTTTGGTTTGCAAGCACGACATTTAAATGCCTGCCGATGTAAGGGGGCTGCGGCTGCCTACCAGCGCCCCAGAGCTCAAAGCCCAGAGATCTGCGGGGGGCAGTTCCACTCTGGTCACTGGGCATCAGGCTGGAGTCCACACCACCCAACAAGAACGCCACTTCCGAGGAAGAGCAGGGAAGGGCAGGTTCTAAAAAATTAAAGTCCTCACACAGCATTTCCTAAGGAAGTCTCACTTTTATGTGCTTACCTAACAGCATTTTTACACATTTCACATGATTCCCATGCACAGCATAAAGCAAAGGTGTCCCTCCATTCTGGGGGAAAAAAGCAATACAGAGTGATTCCAGGGTGAAGCAAAATTCAAACCACTTAATCCATTTCATGCCTCAGAGTCAAGTTGTCCCATCAACTGGGCATCAAGTAGTAGTTTGGAATAGTTACCATAACTTGCAAAGGACACTCAAATCAGAACTGAAAACTGCTCAAAACAATTAAATTCTTCCAATAGCCATTTAACTTGAGCGTTATTTTTTAATTTTTATTTCTCACAGAAATTTAAAAATCCATACCGACTCACCCAGTCATACTCGTTGACATCAACCCCACAGTCGAGCAGCATTTTCACGATATCGGTGTAGCCTTTGCTACAGGCCAGGGACAGTGCGCTTTCTCGACCTTTGCCTAGAAGTTGCGGATCAGCACCCTGGGGTGAAGAGTGGAGAGAAAAGACTTGTCATTTCATTTACGTGTGTGCTTACTTCCGATAATGCTCTGGGTTCATAACAAAAGCCATGCCAACGCTTATCTGCGGACGGCCCTGTAATCAGCATTGTCTGGATGCCGTCCTTCTCCCTCTGTCTCCCTGAGCCCTGCCAGCCTGCTACTCCGGAGGCCCGTCACACCACCTCCGGGAAGCCTTCCGCAGGGCTGGCTGGCCTTTCCTGCCTCCTCTGTGGGGAGGGCCCGGGCATCAAGTCCTCTCTCACCATTTCATGTCTGATTAGACTTGCTTTCCCCACTAGGCTGTGGTTCCAGGAGAATAAAAAACAGACATCTGTTTTTTTTTTTTGGTATCCTCTATCATGACATCTAGCTACACGGCCTAGGTGTCTATCCTCTACCACGCCATCTAGACTCGACTGCACTTCAATGACTACATACAGACATGTGCTGAGGCGTTTTCCTTACATTCTGAAGTAGAAACTCTACCACAGCTATCTGCCCGCGTGCTGCAGCCCACATCAGGGGAGTAAATCCTTCTTCATCCGTGTGATTGATAACATTTTCTAGTTAAAAGAAAAGCGATTTAACAACCACATATACTAGGAAAATACTGGCATTCTAGAACGTTGATTCTATCACTTAATGCTTAATCGTATCCACTGAAGTTCTAGTTGGAATGTGTTCAAATGTGCCTCAATGTAAACGGCTGAGTTAAAAAAATCGGGAAAAATGTCCCATCCCTTCACCACGCTCGTTCAGTCTGTGTGCTGCATGGGTCACCTGAGAAGCTGGATTCTAACAAGAAGAGCCTGGCTTCCAGTTGGGAGCAAAGTGCAGTGACAACGTGTGACCATGCAGATGACAACCCTGCTGGCTGGAGGTGAACAGAACATGAGGTGCTTCCTGATGGTTAGTATTACAGCCTTCAGCATGGATCCACATGGATCCACATCCACAGACAGAAAACAAGACTCACAACTGGGCCAATGACAACATCACGATAATTGGAGAAAGTATCGATGTTGTCAAGGGTCTGATGTTCCATTGGCTCTATAAGCAACCCCCACCGCAGCAGCAGTCAAGCAATCAAGATGTACCGCACTGCAAATGTGCTGCCAAAGACCCCCTTTTGCAAGCCAAGAAAAGCAAACGTTTCCGTCTATGGAGGACTAGGGTGCACTTGATCTAACCATGCCTGGGAAAGCTGGATAATGAGTAAGGAAGGGGGCAGGGGGAGGGACTGTGAGAGACTGAGAGCGAAGAAGACGCTCTCGGAGCTAAGATGCTGGTGCTGAAACCGGCAAGGGCTGTGAGGGTGGTGCAGGCAGGGTTCGGTCTATTGTCTGTCAGGGTGCTGGGAGCCAGTAACGACTTGTGGCATCCGACAACATAGGCCATCTTCTTCATAAGCAAACGCCCTCAGACAAGCTCGAGTGCTGGGCAGAACCCTGGACTGAAGAATCAGGAGGGGGCTTGAATCTTGAATTCTGGCTGTCACTTATTTGTAATGCGACTGAGCAAGAGACTTTAATTTTTCCAATAAGCAGGTAAATAAATACCTTACGTACTTCAACGTGTAATCGGAAAGATGGCAACTAGGATTGTTTGATAACCTTTAGCAGGGTAACATACACACTATGCAAAATTCCACAACGTACTAACTCTCTCTCCACTGCAGCTAACAGGACCGCCTGTGCTCTCTCGTTCTTCTGGCGAACACAGTGTGATGTGGATGAAGGCTGAACCACCTGAAGCATGGGACCATGCGATTCCTTGAACCACAACTAATTCCCGAAATTCATTGAAGTCTTTCTTATAAAAGAATACCACGATTTAAAAATAATAAAACTTGTGATACGATGCCCAACATCCAATGGACAGACAACTGGCTGACTTTTTGAACAGCAAAAACCATGGTGATTTACCCCATGACACCCGAACAAACTTCGTGTGGAACACAGGTGCAAGGTTAAAAAAAGGAACCATTGAAATCCTACAATAAAACATCTATCCCCTAGAGAGGGAAATAATTTCTAAACAGGACTGAAAAGAGAGTATAAAAACAAAACATAAATGTGCTCTTTAAAAATGTAAGCTTTTATTTGAAAACATCATAAGTATTGTCAAAGGAAAAATAACCAATTGGGAAAAAATATGCAACTTAAAAAACAAAAGGGCTAGTTGGCTTTAATTTAGCCTTTATGGACATCAGTAGTTCACACAAAAACAAACTCACATAGACTGTAATTTTACAATATAAGTGAAACAACTACAAGGTAATTTTCACCTATCAGATTAGTCAATATTGAGGTCTGATAATATCTTGTATTAGTGAGGTTCTAGGGAAGAAAAAACTCTTACTTGGGTAATATCTGGTAATATGTATATAAAATTAAAACCTTGAACCTGTTTGACTCAGTCAATCACCTTGTAGAAATTACCCAAAATGGATATACTTAAAAAGAAGACCCAGATCACTTTGTTTAATAAGACCACCAGGAGTCTAATTAAACAACAGCCTAAGATTCATCTACACAAGGCAATGCAGTGTCGTGGAACTGTTAAAGAATGAAGGAGACGTTTAGATGCTAGCATGGGAAGATCGTCAAGATAACATGAAAAAGGAGGCAATGCAGCATGAACATGTGGGTTATTTTTCCTCCTGCGTGCCTACAAAAAGCACACACGTGCTCTCCCACATCACCCAAAGCACACACAAGTATTTTCTGGAAAAAAATGTTCTGAAAAGATAAACTTACAAATGTATCTGCCTGGTGGAGTTATGCAACTATTTGCTTTTGTCTTTATACCCCTCTGCATTAAGCTAATTCCTCTTAATTTTGTCTTCCCTTTTTAGAGTCGACGATTACCTTGTTCGATCCGAGTAGCCAGATAGAGCATCTCCCCCTGCGCAGCCAGCTGGTGAACCGACAGGGCTGAAAGAACACCACAGCAAGTGTCAAGGGCATCTGGAGGGCACGCGCTCCTCAGTCTGGCTCTTAGTGACGAACAATTTTATTTTCTCAAGCATAGACACTTTACTGCTTTAAAATACAAACTAAAGGCAAACCTAATATTCTGTCACCGAGAGTTGCTCTCCAATGTCCATGAAAAAGGATTCTGACATCTGCCAATTACTGTTTTCAAACTATTCCGAAGAAATGACTTAATTTAATTTTTCAAATGTTATTAAATATTACTGAATGCAGTATACAAAGAACAGAGATCCAAAAGATACGAACACACTCCTTTGTCTTTCTTATTGATTGAATGTACTGAAGCTCTCCATACCTCTATTTCAAGATTCCTTTTCTTCACTTTGGGAATAAAGTTGTACATGGAAAAGTGGCATGAGCCTTGCTGTGCCGAATTAGCTGTGTAAGCGTAGACACGTGTTTAAACACTTCAATTTGTAACAGAAAGGATGTGAACCAGAGAACCACCAGGAGATTCTTTTCAGTTCAAAAATTCTACGGTTGTAAAGTTTTATGAAAACCCCACTAATTTAAAGTAGCCCCAAGCAGATACTTTCCTCTGAGAGTTGGCCTTAACAATTGGATCACTGGATCACTGACTTCAGTGGTCTGGCTGGGGAACTTTACTCGAGTAAGGAAAGCAATTGGGAGGCACATACAAATTCATATTAAACATGGCCAGCTGTGGGAGGAGTTGAGTTATAGGCAAAGACTCTCCCTGGCTCAACTGCTACAGCATGCTCAACTAGCGGGTGTGTCAGTGCGTCCAAAGTAAAGACATACACTGTACCACACTTTAGAGTACAGGAATATTTACCATATAGTCTCAATTCCATGACTAACATCAAATTGCTAGTGATGATTTTGTTCTTGCTTTTTCATTAGCATTCTCAGAATATTTCCAGCTTAAGGGCTGAGCCCTGGTGGCGTAATGGTTGTGCGCGTGACTGCGGCTCACTGGGGGCTGATGGTTCAAATCCAGTAGCAGCTCTCCAGGAGCAAGGCTGGGCCTCCAACATCAGAGGGCAGTGATGCCCCCCAAAACCAAACAAACAAAAATCACAGAATATTTCTAGCTAACACATAAAAATTTCATTTTCTTTCATTTAGAAATTTTTATGTATAAACTAGAAATGTTCTGTGTTTGAGTACGCTAATTTTAAAACTGTGGATCAAAGTTTTTAAAAATATAGCTGAATACTCATAGTTTATTTAGATTAAAATTACAGCAAAAATTGCTCAACTTTCCTTTGAAATAATCTATTGCCTAGTTATCTAATTTACAAGTGGAATGTGACAAATCTGACCCACTATATGCCCAGCAAACACACACACGCACACCTGAAATGTCCTTATCGCTACAGGTTCAGAATAACTTCTTTGTTATAGTAAAACTTTAAGGGGTTAAAAATCAAAGTTTCAATCTGTAAGTGTGCTAAATGGTGAAACATCAAATAAGAAATACCAGGAACACATATCACAGTATTAAAAAAAAAGCTTTAAGTTACTAAAACTATTGGGACATGACTGAAGTTTTCAAAAGACAATAGAATGGTGTTTCACAGCCAAACTCTTGAAATAATTCTATTACTAATATTTAGCACATAAGAGCAACACGGATACTTACAGTTTGCTAACAGAGGTGTAGTAGAGACCTCATTTCCTCTGTGTTTGTTGGTTAAGGTTGTTGACTGTTTTATGGGTGAGAAATGCTTGGTTGTAGAGGGTGTGTAGACATGTCTTACTTGAGTTCCAGGAGAAGGAGACGTATGGATGTTGCATTCAGCTAAGTAAAATAAATTGATTTAAGATACTTAAGTAACATTTTAATGACAAAGCATTTCCATAAGAGTTCTATGGTAGTATCTACATGAAAAGGAATGTATAAGGTATTAATAGCTTCAAATGATGTTATCTGCTGATCAAGTAATGTTAAATGATTTTTACTTTAATACCCCCCATAGAGAAATTTACAGGAAAAAAAATGGTAGTAATCTTGAGCAACTTTACTCAGAGATTGGATTAAATCAAGTAGTCTTCACTGCATGATAATGCTAATATAAACTATGCATCACTGCCCTCTGGTGGGAGTGAGAGACCCAGCCTTGCTCCTGGAGAGCTGCTGCTGGATTTGAACTGCCAAGCCAGTGGGCCGCAGTTCCAGCGCACTCAGTCACTATGCCACCAGGGCTCAGCCCACAAATTTATTTTTAAAAGGCACAAAGAAATTATTTTTCTCCAATGATATAAAAAAGAATCTAAATTGAAAAGGTTCTAAGTAAACAAAACTTAGGCAAGAAATTTAAACCACCTAATGCTTCTTTCAAAATAAAACTTCACTGCTGCTGTCAGTAGCCTTCCAGAGCAGAGCAGAACTGCCCCCCAGGTACACCTGCCCCCCAAGGCTGAACATCTGAAGGGAAGTAAGTTGCCACACCCTTGGCCCTTGGAGCAGCTGCTGAGTTCTAATCATCCATCTTTTTGATTAGCACAAAAAACACTCATATCAAGGCTAATCAGCCAGGACACATCTTGTTTGAAATAGACTTTAAGAGGGGCCTCAAAAAGTTTTGTGGGATAAGAAACGATAATGGAATTTTCCCAGAACTTTTTGGAGATCCCTCCTATGTAACTTGAAAATCTTTCATATCGGTTTCTGTGGGATTCCAGAAAATCATATTAAAAGATGACTTCTAAACTCTCTTCCAAAATTCAAAAATCTAGGAGTTGAGCCCTGGCAGCGTAGTGGTTGTGTGCGGGACTGCGGCCCACTGGGATGGAGGTTCAATTCCAGCAGCGGCTCCACAGGAGCAAAGGCTGAGCCTCCTACTCCCACCATCAGAGGGCAGTGATGCCCCCCCCCCAAAAAAAAAAACACCTCAAAAATCTAAATGACTGGGGGTGGGAGGTGGAAAAACTCAAAAAAATAAAAACAAAAGTGGATATTTATACCATAACTTTCAACCTTTAAATAGGACAGATGCCACCTCCAGATCCGAGTTAACCTGGTCCTGAATATTTTTACTCTCCTCTTCATTTAAAGACTTCACAAATCGAGAACACACGTTCATATCAAATCGGTTAGGCAAGATGAATTTCATTCCCATGGCAACACCCTGAGCAGCCCCATCTTCAGAAGTGGAGTCCAGGGGGTGTTCTATTTTAATGTCTGGCATGCCAGGGAGACTGTAACTGCTGGGACATTCTTCCACTATCAGCTGGGCTCCAATATCCAGATTGGTTGATGTCGCCATTGTTTCGACTGTAGTTTCACTCATGAACACACAATTTCATGACTTCCTCTTGGTGTTCCAGCCAGTGTCTTCTTGGAATTCAGGTATTTGAAAAAAAAAAAATCTGAAATACAATAAAAAAACTTATAAACACTAAACCGACCTGGGTAATAATAATTTTTAATCAAGAATCCACATAGGTGTCTCTGATATAACAGATATCAGAGACATGCATATATAATTGAACGCCTACAATATTCAAAGAGAAGTCTGGGTCCAAGCATCTGCATTCGCTAGCTGTGTGAACCTGTACAAATGACTCCTCTCTAAAGCTCAGGCCCTGTTGCATGGCATATCACCACTCACTAATCTTAGAAGCTCCAGTCTCATCTCTACTTCTCCAAAAACTTCCAAACGTATGGCCACCGTATCAATTCTGACTCAGACTGACCCTATAGGGCAGAGAACTGTCCCTGTAGGTTTCCCTGGCTGTAAATCTTTAGGACAAGAGACAGCCTCTTCTTTCTCCCAATGGGTGTCTGGTGGTTCTGAACTGCTGACCTTGTGGTTAGCAAAATCAAGCATTAATTCACAATGCCACGAATGCTCCTTCAGTTCTACCACATCTCAGGATTCTTTCCTCTTTTTTCATATACCTGAACATTGCCAAGTGGACAAGAGATCAGGGTAACAATACAGATACATTTTCTGGGACAGCTTTAACTGCTTACCTGAAGTTCACTTTTGGGGGGGGTGGGGTCCATTTTTTAACATATTTTATTTATTTAAGTTGTTCTCTGCTCAAGCTTAAGTTCATAGTATAGCAAGTTTAACATAGAGTATCTGTGATTCCTAGGCAGTGAGCAATTATACAAAGCTTTTGTTCTAGTGAACTGGAGATAAATTTTTATTCAGATTAATATCAGCAACTCAATCTTCGTTTTTATAGAACACAAAGTAAATAAATCGTGGGCTGCTTCCTTTGCCTTAGCATCTCTAGGTCATTAAAGTCAATGTAGAATTTTTAAGAACAGATTTATTGACTTGTAATTCATGCACCATACATTTCAATGGCTTACATATATTAAAAAGAATTGTACGTTCATCACAATCAATTTTAGAAAATTTTCAATTTTGTATTAATCATTATTAGCTCCCCATTTCCCCCTAATCTCCCCTGCCAAAAAAACGCTAAGAAACTATTAATCTTGTCTCTATAGACTTCCCTATTTTGTTACATATCACGATTATCATTAAGAAATAATAAAAACACAACCCAGCAACAACAGAATAAAACACAGCAAAATCTCAATCTGAAAGACAGCAGAAAGTAATGCAAATAAGACAAGTTAAATGTGGGTCAAAAGGGAGAACTATGGGTGAGATGTAAATTGTTTTTGAGATGTAAATTTTAATCATGTCTGCAGTCATCTGCTTTCCTGTGTACTCTGTCTGGAGACAAGACAATTCACATCCTTGTTCAATGGACCGTGAACTCAATGGAGTCTTAGTCCATGTGAGAGTCAGATCTCAATCTTTATAGTAGTAAGAAATACAAATTATGGATGATTGTATGGATTATTAAGAGCTGTAAGAGCTCCCAATAGTGATTTACAAAGTGTACAGCTTCAACCCTCCCCCCGCAAAGAAATACAAATTACTACTCTTTTTTTCCTTCCAAAATGTTTTGTCAAGCCATGAACTCAATAGAAGCTAGCTCTTAGGGCATAAATCATAG
The DNA here is from genome assembly GCA_004026705.1 of Nesogale talazaci. NCBI lineage: Eukaryota > Metazoa > Chordata > Mammalia > Afrosoricida > Tenrecidae > Nesogale > Nesogale talazaci. The sequence goes on from PVJH01031097.1 coordinate 14,206, forward strand.
GCATATCTTTTATTGAATCTTTATTATTGTTTTAATGTGAATTTTTAGTAATTTCTCTAGCACTTCCTGATGGACTTTACCGTAATCGAAACAGAAGTGCATTAAAACAAAACCAAAAATACCTACACTCGCTGCGAAGGCCATGACGACTCAAAACGACTATCTAGAAATGTCATTACCCTACCTAAAATGACTCCTAAAGAAATCTTTTTTTGTTTGTTTGTTTTTTGTTTTTGGGGCATCACTGCTCTCCGGTGGTGGGAGTAGGAGGCCCAGCCCCACTGCTGGAATTGAACCTCTGTCCCGCGCACAACCACGACGCCACCGGGGCTCAGCCCCCAAAAGAAATCTTAAGGTATTAAATCACTTAAGATAGAAAGAAGATTAATAACATCCCACATGCTACTGAAACGATTGCTTCTGTTAGAAATTCCCAGAAGTCAGAGTGCTTTATGACTGGAAAGAAGGGGTCTCGAAAGCCGGCCATGCCTGGGGCGCACCATTTCCAGTTTCAATCACATGTTCAGAGGCTGGTCCCATAGCAACCCTTTGGAGGATGCTGGACGGGGCATCCTCCAGTCCAGAGAGAGGAGAAGGCAGCCCAGCCACCACGAGGGGCCCGGGCCCCCTCCAACACCTGCCTTCTTTCCACCAACAGGCTCGTGGCGCAGTGGAAGGAAAACAGCAAACGCCAAGAGAAGCAGCAGGTAGCCCCGTTAATCACAGACTCTCACGAAGGAAAGGAAGGGGCAAACTCAGCAGGGCGAGAACAGGAAAGGGCTGGTGACTCCAGGGGCAAGGAGGGGAGC
>PVJH01031098.1:0-24113 GCA_004026705.1 Nesogale talazaci
AGAGGGTTCAGGGTACACTCAGCCATTCTAGTGAAATTATAATTCTTGGTTGGACACATACTGTCACAGCAGAACTGTACCAGGAACATAAATGGCTGAGAGGCCAGAGAGCCAAAGGAAGGCAGGCAGTTGTACTTAAAAGTCTTTCAGAACAGCAGAGTTAGCAGTTACTTCAGTGAAGAAATTACTTCAGTGGCCTTGTTCCCAAATGCCTTTGGCCAAAGTTTGGAGAGAAGGTAAACCAACCACAGGAGAACCAAAACAACAAGCTAGCAGAAAACCAAGGCCAAACACCGAAACGGGACCAAACTACTTGGTTTTGAATAGGAGAAAACAATTGGCAGCTATCTGTGGGAAATTCAAGGCCAAAAATTGTGGAAACCAGGAAGGAATAACCCCCATTCCCACACCATGGGATTGGGTGGAGCCAGTCCTCTTTGGTTAGGCATTGGACAGCATCTTAGTGAGGTCATTAAAAGACTATGTGCTCAGTTGCCCTACAACAAAATGGTGGACCCTGGGAGGGACATTTTGGTGAGGTCAGTGAAGTCAAGTATTCAGCTACCCTGAAAGAAAAGGCTGAGCCTGGGGACAGAAAGCATGAGGAACCAGCATCCTGCAGACAGACCAATGGAATTACCCACACAGCAGGTGACTGGCAGGCAGCACTGAAAAGCAAAAAAGTCTTTGGGAACCAGAGTTCTTAGAAACTTTAGGTTGTAATGTTTTGACTGCATCACAGAATACAAGGGAAACCAGGAAGCAAGGACTGCACTCAAGAGCAGAAAGGGAGGCACGTGGTGCAGGAGAGAGGCAGACACATGAGGAGGGGGAAGGGGCCACAGGAGCCATATATTAACCACCATCTGTGGCAGTCATGTGCTTATGTTAATTTTATGATTGAAATATAGGGGTGGAGTCTAGCCTGTTAATCTGGAGCTAGCCATTGAGCAGCCAATGAGACCTTTATGTGGGCATGGCTTTCTCCTGAGACTTCTGGGAAATCTCGCGATATTTCCCTTGTGAAGATGAGAAGCTATCTCCCAGGTGTTGGGAATTAGTCTCAGAAATGAGGAATCACAGAAAAGACAAGCTGGCAGCCTCCGAGAAGCTGGAGGAGCCGGTGAAGAGACTATATGGCCTTGCCCTGATGGAGCCAGATCTCTGGAGCTGGGGCGGCCACATGGAGACCTCTGCCAGCGATGAGTTGCTTCTGCTGTTAATGGACCCTGAGCCCTGGAAGCAAGGAGCCATGGGGAGACCCCTGCCAGCTCCGGAATTCTGCACCCACTGACCTGTGACTTCGTGAGTCGGAAGGAGACTTTATAGACTGATTTGGGGAATATGGATTAATATCGGACCTATGACATGGAACTGGACTGGGCTGGGATGCCTTCTGAGTGTCACATTCCTTTTGTATATAAACCTTTTCCTTATGCCTATATGTGTGTCTGTGAAATTTGTTCCTCTAGTCTACCCAGACTAACACACCATTGCAGGGCAAAGTTCTCTCCAAAGGGTAGGGTTGAAGACCATAAATTCGACAGATGAGCCTTAAAGATGGAGTGCAAGGTATTCAGCTGAGTCATATGCCCCACAGTGTAAGGTCTCTCCAGTGGGTAATATCTCAGTTCTTGACTTTGCACGAGGAAAGAATTCATGTGAAAGTACATTTTATTTTAATCCAAGTAGTTGTTGTTTTTTTGTTTGTTTGTTTGTTTTTGTTTTTTTGTGCAGCACAGAACAATGCTCAGGTGTTACAACCCCTGATGTCTTGCTCCTGCAGAACCCGGTAGAAGAGAGCAGCCTTTCCACAGCCAGGATATTTCAAGCCGCTGAATGGGGAGGCGTGGTTGATGGTATTGACGAACCCCCTTGACTGGGTTGAGTCCACGTAGATGCTCTTATGAGCCTGGGCCTCGTCTGGACCACCCACGTGTACCTCCCACCTGCCTTAGGGGCTTGAAGAGAAGCATGCTCAGTTTCAGGGCAGGGGGCGGGGGGTGTCTTCGTATGTGTCTAGCGGTTGCCTGATTCCTTTCAACCTCCTCTAGGGACCCTTTGTAGGTAGGGAAGTGACAACTCCATGGTCCCTAACTCTAACTACCTAAAATGACTACTACAGAGTCCAGAAAAGCTATTTCTCAATGCAAAACTGCCACCAGCCTGGAGAAGCCTCTAGGCAAATGAGTGGTTATCAGCCTTCTACTGGTTTCCTGTTAAAATTGAAGGAAACCATGAAAATCTTGTGACTTTCTGGTCTGGCATAATTATTGTGAATTGAGTTAACTGAGATTTGCTAGCTAATTAATACAGGAGGAAACTCTCAACAGGTCATTCGAGTCAAATAGAAATATTTTATTCAAAACCATAGTCATTCTGTCTCTAGTAGTTGTGTAATTTTCCATATTCATGTAATTTTTTTTTAATTTCAAAGAGGCTTTGGTAAATTTCCAAATACTTCCGAGTACTAAGTAGAAGAATTGGATATGAACCACACCCTCCAGGAACTTATTTACACATGATAATCACGAAAAGAGTAATAATAAATGGTTTTGGTAATGTGGAGAAAGGAAAGCATGTTCAAGTGAACATTTGGAAATAATTGGCAGAGATTCAATGATATTTCATGTGCACAACTAAGTGCAGTTTAATACTGATAGATTGTAAAGACCTTTTTTATTTGTTTTGAAGTGAGAAGGGGTTAAAAGGTCTTTGCTCTGGTTTTTTAGTGTATTATTAACTACTTGACTCCTTGCCATCAACTGATTCTGACTCATTCTGCCCCTATAGGAATCCTGAAGGCATAGTGGTTCACACATGGTGATCGGTTTGAGTCCATCACCCCTGCCACAGGAGAAAGAGGAGGTTTTTTACTCCTAAAAGAGATGCAGACGCAAAAGCCCAGGGGGGCGGGCCTATCCTGCGCTTTAGCATTGCTATGACTGGAATCATCTGCTGGCAGTGAGTTCAGTACTGAAATATTAAGGACTTTATTATGTATTTAAATGAGTTTAAAATAGTATCTTTTTGGCTGAGCCCCGGTGGCCTAGTGGTTGTGCACGGGACTGCAGCCCACTGGGATGGAGGTTCGATTCCAGCAGCCGCTCCACAGGAGCAAAGGCTGGACCTCCTACTCCCACCACCAGAGGGCAGTGATGCCAAAAAAAATAAATATCTTTTTTATACATTCAACTAGAAGTTGAGAGCTAACTCAACTAGGCTATTATTTTATCTTATGGAGCATAATTATTTTTATTCAGCTTTTATTCAGCTGGTAGATGGGAGCATCTCCAAGGACAATCTCTGGAACCCACAGGTATGGATGGAATCTGGATGAAGTTAGACTTAGAAAGATGTCTTTGGCTGAAATTGTTGGAGAGCGAAGCCGGGTTCTCTAGCAAAACAGTATGGTGGTATTCCAAACTCTTACATGCTGGTGCTGTTTTATGTAGCCCAGAGAAATCCTTCAAGATGATCAGGCAGAAATGGTAAGTCCTATTGTTACCCAGCATTAAAAGTTCCAGAATATTTCCCACAATATTTTTTTAACCAAAGGACTTAGTTTAGTCGAGCTTCCAGAGGAGGGGCTAAGATCCCCTCTGTCAATGGAAGTAATAGCAAATACTTTGCTATTTTCCTTAATCTGTTTGATTGGGGGGGGAAAGTTATTTTCTGCATGAAAAACACTACATCGGCAGTCCCAGATTTAAACACATCCAATATACAGTCCTATTTCCTTTTTAATATTATGTTGATCTGCCCTCGCTTTGCAGGGCAGATTGAATCAATTTCTACTTGCATCAAAATCTTTATCAAATCACCTTAATTTGCTGCACATGCAACTTTTAAATCATTGAAACGATTTCAAGATGAACCTTGAACTGAATGCAAACCAAGACTATTGTTATCAAATAAATACCAGGATTTCCATGCACTGGACTTACCTACAAATTGTTTAAGACAGAATTATTAGAAGTTGTAGCTCATAACCCAGAAACTACTTAGGAAACCGGTTCTAGGAACATTTCCAAGAACCTCAAAGTATCATTCTACTATTAAAGCAGATGTGAGCCTAGTATCTCACCCTTAAAATAGATCCAAGTTCAGATGCGGTATCTTAGAATTCTTCCTCTCAATTGATAGACTTGTTAGAAAAAACAAAAACAAAAAATCAAGTCTCCTTTTCCAATACTACCATAACCCCCATCTACAAAAAAGAGGTAACCACAAGAGACCTGCCTCTTCAAAAAGAAAATGACTGGTTGGCACAAACTGTAAATAACTTGTTACAATCTAGCCAGAAACATGTTTCTACTACTTAAAATTGGGCTCACACTTGCTTTTCTGATGGCTTGCCTCTCAGATTTCAGTTTCTCTTGGATTGCACCTTTCTCATCCTGGCTCATAGATTAAGGGCTATTTTTATCATGGAATTTCTCTGTGCTTCTTGCCTTACTGTGCATCAGCATTGCTTTGATGGCACTGAGGTGTGTATGTGTGTGTGTGTGTGTGTGTGTGTGTGTTTGATGAAATTTATTTTGGTTTTGGTTTGGTCCATTTAACCAAGCCACATGAAAAATATCTTTCAAGACATTCAAGCCATGCCGTATTTGTCTTAGAATAAGTACCACAGTATTGTGAGATAACATACTTGAAATTTTTTTTAACATACTTGAAATTTTTAAAAAGCCTTTTTCCTCTAATGGGGAAATTCTCCTGAAGTTTTAAGTGATGCTATCTCCCTTTACATGTTCTAAAGCTCTGAGATTATCTCCACACAGTGGCCTCCATCCTGGAGGACAGAATAGGATGCTCCTTTGGGCTTCTGAGTCTGTGAATCTTCTGGGGCAGACAGCCTCCTCTCGCTCACTGACAGGGAGCAGCTGATAGCTTCCAACTGCTGACTGTATTGTAAACATCTCAACTCATAATGCCTCACAGCATCAGTGTTCTCTGTGCCACCAGATCATAGGCATTCCCTTTCAGTGCTCTTTTTTTGGGGGGCATCACTGCCCTCTGGTGGTCATGGGAGCTACCCAGCCTTGCTGCTGCTGGATTTGAACCACCAAGCCAGTGGGCCGCAGTCCCACACTCAACCACTCCACCACCAGGGCACTGTCTCAGTTTCTCTTTACATGGAGATGATTTCTTAATTTGATAACATGTTGCTTTCTATACTACCTGGAACTATAAAACTGTTTTATTTTAAAATTCTTCTATCCTTGGTTCCAATACATTGTCTCTAAATTTTGCTTAAAAAATTAAACAGTTTCCATTCATTGCTCACTATCCATACCTTAGCTTATTTCTTACTATTCATACCTAAACTTACCTGGCCAAAACAATGATAGTCAACACTTAAGGTTCTGAATGGAAATTTTCTAGGTAAATACATGTGGTGCTCACATACTAGATGTTCAGTTTCATAGTTGGAAGTCTAGGGGTGGAGTCTAGACTGTCAATCTGGAGATAGCCAATGAGACATGGCTTTCACCTGTGAATTCTGGGAAGTCTCTCCGTATTTCCCAATTGGAGGAGAGAGACTTGAGTCTCAGTCTCCGAGACAATGAACTACTGACAAGACAAGATGACAGTCTGCTGATCAATTCTGATTCCTGAAGACTGGAGGAGCTGTAGGAGAAGCCACATGCATTTGCCCTGAAGGAACCAGATCTCTGGGGCCAGAGAAGACATAGAGAGAGCCCTGACAGCACTAAGATGTTTCTACCACCAGTGGATACTGCTGATGGACCCTCAAGCTGGAAATGAGGAGACATGAGACCTCAGCTAGCACCAGGATGTCTTTTCCCCCAGCTGGATACACCCACTGGCCTGCTACTTCATGAGTTGGAAGGAGACTTTATATATTGGTATTGGACATATGGGCTAATATTGGACTTATGACCTTGGACTGGACTGGGTTGGGATGTTTTATCAATGTTCTATTCCTCCTGTATATAAACCATCCCCTAATATTCATATGTGTGTCTATGGATTTGTTTCTCTAGTCTACCTGGCCTAACACAACACAATTATACACTAAGTTTTCCATATAGAAATAATAGTGTCCCCCCTTTTCTTGTACTTTCCTTTCATTCATGTTATAGCATCTAGGTCTTTACCAGCAGTCAGAAATCTCTTGCTAGTGTTCACTTGTTGTATGGGTGGATACAAAGTTCCAAAATGTTTGTAGTAGATGGAGCTGGATAAATTAGTTCCTATGGGACTATGGAGCAGAGCACTTTTATATGGCCTCACGAGCACCTCAGTCTAGGACTTATTGAACTTTTATAGAGAAACTCAGAATTCTCTGGGAAATCATGCCAATAGATAGCTACCGAGTCAAACAACTGGAAGATATACATATTTATGCTCATAAACATTCCTAAGAGAAGTGACCTAACACAATGTAGAGAATTTCAAAAATAATAATAATAATAATAATAATAATAATAATAATACCCTATGTAGGTAGCATGTTGCTAAAGGTAAATTAACAATGGCTACATTAATATATTTAGAGGAAATTTATGGGTATTCAAAGAGGATGCAGATAAAGACAACTGGATCTTGGCTGAAAGTAGAGGAGATCAGAAAAATTTTTGCTTGTGATTTCTTAATTAATTATTTGAAGTTAATTATTTGAATTAATTCTTTGAATTAATTATTTGAATTAATTCTTAATTAATTTCTTAATTAATTATTTGAAAGCTTTATACTCTGTGCCTCAAAGAACATCTGGATAACGTGAAAAGAATGTGAGTTCCATAACATATCATTGTACTTGTGTAGAAAGTGTCCATGGACAAGAAACAGGTCTTCGAACAAGGTAAATGGTGCCTGATTTACCATCAGGAAAGGTGTGTGTCAGGGTCGTATCCTCTCACAATACTGTTTGCTGATCAAATATTCAGAGAAATGCCTATATGAAGAAGGAACTGTTATTGGGATTAGAGAAAAACTTATTAAAAACATGAAATATATTGATGACATACATTCATTTGCTGAAAGCAAGGCAGACTTGAAGCAGTTGCTGATGGAGATTAAGGACTGCATCCTTCAGTATGAACTACAACACAATGTGGAGAAAAAAAACTACAGTAGTATCCATCTACTGGACTATGAGAAATAAAGTTAAAAGTGAAGTTGTCAAGGACTTCATTTTATTTTAGATTCTGAATCAATGCTTGTGGAAACTTCAGTCAGAAAATTGAGCAACCTGTTGCATTAAGTCATTCTGCTTCAGAAGACCACTTCTTAGTGTTGAAGGGCAGGCAGACAAAAGTAAGACTCTCTTGATTCAAGCTGAAGTTCTTTGAATGCTTGATATGCCAATGTGAGGTAGACAGTGCACACAGGGAGAAGACCATAGAGGAATCTTTGTATTTTAATTATTGTGTGGTACTTTTAGAAGAACAAGTAAATCTATCTTAGAAGAATGCTCCTTAGAAGTAAAAATGTCAAGACTTTGTTTCACACATTTGGACATGTTGTCGTAAAGACCAGTGAAGCAAATGAATTGATATTGAGGGTATATCAGTGGTCTCAAATATAACAAGTATTGTGGACATGACACAGGATAGGGTATTGTTTTGTTCTGTTGTTCATTGTGTTACTATTTTTTTGAACCAACTCTTCAGTCCAAACAACAACTTCTTTTATTCTCTGCACTTATGGAAGAACATCTGGGTGCAATCAGTTTTGCAATGCTCTTTCTCTTAGGAGTAAACCTCTAGCTAAACACAGATTTGGGGATTCTTTACTTAGAGGCAAAGAGCCTTGCTAGCATGGTAGGGTAACTGTGAACTGCTAGTCACAATGGTGGCAATTCCAACCTGCCATACTGCAGACAGGAGAAGCCGGAGGTGATCCGCTCTTGTAAAGATTTCCAGCCTTATTTAGAAACCTAAATAACCTAACTGTAGTTAGCTGGCAACACTATGAATTGGGAGTAGCTCAGTGGCAGTGAGCAGACCACCATGACCATGGGAATCACTCAAAGTCCAAGACACACATTGCCACAGGTAAGCATTTGTTATGGGATTATCTGACTTTTTGTAATTCTGAAATTCAGTGCTAATAAGATCAATTGGCTAACAGACATAAGATGATATCATTTAATTTGGTATTTGGGGGAATGAAGATATATTTGACCCAATGTGCCTTCCATTATATAATTTATTTAGGATTTGTGATTATGATGCTGGGCACAGGGGGACTGGAAGCACCCTTGAAGACTCACAACACAGTTGTTTTGTGCGAATGAGTAATCACTTATTTTCATAAAAAGAAAAATAGTGCCTACTTTCCATTAAAGTTTTAATGTTTTGGAAGAGGCTTCCTGAAGTCTAAAGCATTAAATCAGCCTGCTGCGGTGAGAATAGCTCTAAAAATTGTACCTTTCTAAGAAAATGATGATCTTCATGACTACTGTACCCTTTTTTCTTGATTCTTCTGCTTTTATTTAACTTTTAAATTAAGTCTTCCATTCATAATATGTGATATATGCTCTCAGGCTCTATTTGAAGGGTTTTAAAATAATTATGTAGTCTTCACATACAAGTTTTCACAATTAGTGTATTCAGGATGCAAGTCAGGAAAATGAGACATGGAAAATGTATAAGGATTACTTTCTATTTCTATAAAGATCTGAAAATTGCAATAACAAAACATTTGTAGAAAGCAATTTTAAAATTGTAACTGAGCACGTCTTGCATTTTTCTTGGTAAATGTTTAATGGATATTAGAATTAAATGTAATTTTTAATTAAAATGTTAATACCTATATATATTAAATGAGAGTTACAATAGAAGCATAATCCCTTTCTTTCCCTTCCAGTTCCAATTCAAATTGTTATTTAGTATTTGTAGTGCAATGTAATTTTGTAGAATATACTTAAATTTAGAAGTGCTTATTAAGTAATTTAAGGTAAACATGATACATTGAGCTTGTGAAAATATATATTTAAGTCTCTAAATGAATGGTTAAACAGTAATCAAAGGTAGCTGTAGGTTGTTGCAAGGCAGCTTAACCTTATATATATTATATATTGACCTTATATATCCATATAACTGGTATATATGCAACACATGTGTTATATATGATATATAACCAGAAAATATAATATCATATATTTCATAGAATGACTTAATTTATGAAAGCTGAAAACTAAAGATACCAAATAAAATATTTATTTTATACCCATAATGAACCTTAATCAGATAGAAATAAACATTAGCTTGATTTTCCATTGTTGAAATTTATTTTTACTTTCCTGTGAAGTAATCTGGCAAGGTTGAAGACTTTTCAAGAAATAGATGTCTTTCTCATGAAAATATCCTGTTTTTTCACCCCTAATCTTGTGACAAGTAATAAACTCTTACTATCTACACAGCTAAGATAGGTATCTCACTTAAGATTGTTTATTTTGCAACTGCATCATTTTTGATTTCTGGAATTCAGAGTTTTGCATGGTTCATCTGCTTCTTCAGGTACCTTCCCCCCCTCAAGAGTTTTATTGGCATATAATTCACACATCACTAATTCATTAGTTCAATCACATCAAGAAGAGTTGTACAATCATCATCACAATCAGTTCCAGAACATTTTTCTTCATTCATTATTAGCTCCCTATTTATCCACAATTGCCCCTGCCATGCTCACAAGGAATAATTAGTCCCATTATTTTCTCTACAGGTTTACCTATCCTGCATTTCATATACAGAAAAACATTAAAAGACAAGACAAAACAACAACCAAAACAAAAACCAAACTGAAACTAACAACAATATAAAAGTAAAAAAGTTAAAACCTTTCAGTATACTTTTGAACCTTGATCTGATGCCCAGAATCAACTTCAAATTCAACAATAGCTTTGTGGTGACTGCTTAGCCTTAGGAAATGTGACGTTTTAGGGGAAAAAAATCGCTTTTTTTAATAATAAAAAACTATGGAACACTTCACGAATTTACATGTCATCCTTGTGCATGGGGCCATGTTAATCTTCTCTGTATCTTTCCAATTTTAGTATATATGCTGCCAAAGAAAACACAAAAAATCCAGCTTTAAGAAATAACCCCAGTATCTGACTTAAGGCTGTGTTTTACAACATATCCTGTGCTCAGTGATTCTGTCCCTTTAACTGATAGGGTCTGAAAACCTGCTCTAGTTTTGATATTATCTCGACCTCTATAGCCCACTTTGACCCTCCCCACTGTGGAAAGTTGTCTCAATAAACTGGAGTTGTCAGACAGAACAGCTGATGGACTTCCCCACGTATGGTCCCTTGCTAACTTCCTTGAGAAGTCCCCTCACTCCATATTTGTGAATTCTGTGGGACCACTGCAATGCATTTTCAAACCCAGAAGAGAGTGGTAGGTCAAGGAAAGAGTAACTGGTATCAAAATAGGGCAAGAAGGCTGGAGGTGGGCAGCAGGCCTGACCTCTGTCTGATGTAAAACAGCCTGGGATTCGTGTACAGTTCGATTCTCCTTCTCCCAGGAGGAGCCAGAAGAGATCACCTACAGCCTCCACAGCATGTACTCTGGCAGAGTCCAATACAATATGAATGACCTCTACTAAAACAAGAGCAAAAAAACACAGAAATTAAGAGGATGTTAGGGGTGTCTCTGGAGTGTTATGTGACTGGGGATCACCCTATTGATGTGCTGTATATGGTTTCTCAGTTTCGGAGGATGTGTCAATCCGAGTAAACTAGAGAAATAAATTCATACACATGCATATGGCTATAAGGGTAAGGTTTATATACAAGAGGAATTGAATATTGAGAAAGCATCCCAACCCAGTCCAGTTCAAAGTCATCAGTCTGATATTAGCCGAAATGCCCAATGCCAGTCTACAAAGTCTCCTTGCGGCTCACGAAGTCACAGGTCAAGGAGTGCAGAATCCTGGCGCGGCCAGGGTTCTCCCCATGACTCCTTGCTTCCAGGGCTCAGTGTTCATCAACAGCATCCATTGGTGATAGAAGCAACTCAGTGCTGGCAGAGGTCTCCAAGTGGCTTCTCCAGTTTCAGAGGTCTAGTTCCATCAGGGTAAGGCCACGTGGCTTCTCCTCTGGCTCCCCCAGCTCCTGGGACACTGCCATCTTCTCTTGTCCATAGTTCATTGTCTTGAAGACTGACTCCCACCAACTGGGGAGATGGCCATGAGGGAAATATTGATAAATTTCCCAGAAGTCTCAGGAGAAAGCCATGTCCACATAGAGGCCTCATTGGCTATTCAATGTCTATCTCCAGATCAACAGGCTGGACTCTAACCCTACATCTCAATCATGAAATTAACATCCAGAATACATGACCACCACAGAGGATGAAGGCCAGGATTGAGGAATCTATAGGGTCTATAGAAAGTGGAGGAAGGGTTGTTGAGGGGGATGGAGATGGAGACACGGAGATGGTGGTGAGTTGAATGGGATGTTGATGTCAAGAAATCCTGATAGAAAAAGAGTGTTTGGAAGCTGAATGGGGTAGCAAATGTACAACTCAGAGGAGCATGATTGAACTGGGGAATGATTTGATATATGTCATAATCCCAATCACTAATTTTTAAAAAGAGACAAGGCGATCACAGAGATGACAGAGTTAAGCTCCAGCTACAAATTAGAGGATGCCTGGGGCAATGTGACATTGAGAGAGAAGAAAATATTCTTACCTGGAACCCGCAGACAGGACTTGGCCTTGCCAAAACCAAAGATTTGTCACCTTTGTAAAGATGAGGCAGTGCGTCGGCATTCTTTTCAGGCACCTGCTTTGTGGTACAGGGTTGAAGCAGTGCTATGATACTAATATAAACAACCTAAATTGTAGGGAAAATAAGTTTAATGCATTTAAATTTGTATATTTCATTTTATGGTGCCTGCTATAGTTTTTGCCAGTGTGTGTTCCACGTAGTCTTGAAAATTGTAGCTATTTTTCTGTGTCTGCATGGGGTTTTCTATATATTTATTTAGTCAAATTTGGTTGATGGTGTTTTCCATATCCTTTATCTTCAGGACCTTGGGTGGAATTATGAATTATTTGGGAGCTGTTATTTGTATGGTCAGGCATTCATACCCACAAGTCACTCCATGGGGTAAAAATGAGACTGTCTATGAAATCCAAGATAGGTAAATCTGTAGAGAAAATAACTGGGTTAATGGTTCCTTGGGGTATGGCTAGGGAGGCTGGTGGGGAAGGGGGAGCTAAAAATGAGTATAAGAATGAACACCATACTCTAACTCTGGTTGCGGTCATGATTGAACTACCGAATTGCATTATATGTGAGTGATATGCCAATAAACATGGAAGAAAAAAATGAAGCTTTCTGTTCATCTACTGATGGATAGCCTTGGAAACCTCAGAGGCAGTCTGCTTTGTCTTCCTGTAGGGGCCATAGAGGTCAGAATGGACTTGACAGTGAAATAGGCTTTTGACTATCTTCAGAATAGTTTGGACTTCAGGTCAAAATGTTGTACCAATTTGAAACTCAAATACTAAATGAATCTCAATCAATTTCTATTTTTGGCTTAGTATTATTTAACTTTCATGATATTTTTTCTCTCTAGCTTGGTATTGATTTACTATTTTGATAATATGAATTGGTATTCGTAAGCTACATATTTTTTCTGTCACTTCTCTGCTTATATACTGTTATACTTATGTTTAAATTGAGCTTTCTAAAGCAAAAGTTTTCTTGAATATTGAATTTTTTTTGTAATTTGGCAATCCCTGTTTTAGTAGCTTCTTGTTTTAATTGTTAAGCCATTGCTTTAAGCTTTAGCATATTGTTGTAAAGAAATATTTGAGCAAAGGCATGCCATTTCAAGAATATATTATCAATTACTGTAGTCTTGCTTCTATGACAAAGTTAAGTAGTATAATAGACTTTTTTTTCACAATCATTTTATGGAGGGCTCATACATCGTTTTTCACAATATATAAATAAGCATATTCGTCAAGCACCCTCACGTGTCCACTTCTATTATTGTTCTCCAATCGTCCACCTTTTCCCTTAAGCCCCTAGTATTGGCTTTTCCATTCCTTCCCCTCTTCCCCTGGTCTCTCCTCCCCTCCAACCCTCAATACGTTATACATTGTTATTGTTTTGTCATAACATACACTGCCACTGCCCGACCTCTCCCCCAACCCACTACTTTGATGCCCGTCCTTCAAATAGGAGCTTGTGTATATATCCTTGCTGTTGGTTCCATCTCTCTACCCCACCCCCTTTCCTCCTCCCTTCCAGTATCTCCAATCTAACCATTGGCCCGAAGGGGCCCATCCATCCTGGTTTCCCCATATCTCCAGCTCCCCTCTATGCCAGTGTGACTTCTCCAGTCCATCTGCATTTGCAAGGTAGAGTTGGGACCATGATGGTTGGGGGACGGGGAGGAAGGCTTCAGGAACTAGAGGAAACTTGTATGCATCATCACTGCCCAGCTGCCCCCCGACTAGTCTGTTTCCTCCCCATGACTCCTGTGTAAAGGGGTGACCAATTACCTATAATAGACATTTTAAGACTCTAACTCTCAAAATACTAACTTTAAAAACCTTTCAATAAGAAGTGTTTAATTTTCAATGTTATTATTGGTTCAATTTTATCAAATTCTATCACTTTATCAATTGATTTATATATTTGGGGGGGGGGCATCACTGCCTTCTGGTGCCTTCTAAGTGGGAGGCCCAATCTCGCTTCTGGAGAGCTGCTGTTGGATTTGAACAGCTAAGCCAGTGGGCCTCAGTCCTGCACTCAACCACTAAGCCACTGGAGCTCAATTGTTTTAAATTTTATGTCCATTTTTGGTATCATATATATTCTATTACTTGAATTAAACTACTTTTGTAAAACCCACTTATCTCCACTAGTGGCTTATCTTGTTCTTTTCCAAAGTACAAATGGTCAATTACTTGTAACGGTTTGAAGTATGTTTCTTCCAAATAAGTGCTAAATTAGCTGGGTCATGATTCTCACTAGTTTGAATATGTAGTCCCTTCTATGATGTGAACTGATATGATTAGCAAATCATTTGTTATGGGATTAGGGTGGGGTGGAATGCAATCACTCAGATTTCTCCTAATCTAGTTTAAAGGGACTTCTTTGGGTGGGGCCCTACCTCCTCTTTATCTTAGAACAGGGAAAAGGGAAAAGAAACAAGCAGAAAAGGTAGGACCACAGTAACACAAACCAAAAACAAACTAGGAAGAACTTGTAGTGCGCATCCTATCTAAGTCAGTGTAGGACTGCTAATAAATTGATGGTCTTTTGCTCAAATCCACCCAGTGAAGTCTTAGAAGCAGTAAGGCCTGGACATGTGTGTCTGAAAGCTGGCAGCACCAAAGAACCTATGTAGCATGTCTACCCTGTACATATGGAGTAAGACTGCAAGGCAGAGAACCTCAAAGACATATTATTATTTTTAAATATTTGTTGTTTGGTAGTTTATAATGTTTGCTGAACTGGTGTGAATTGTGTATTGCTGTGATCCTGGAAGCTAAGTCACTGGTATTTCAGAGTGAACAGACTTCAACAGAGGTTTAAGAACAGACAAGGAAGGAGGTATCAACTGCCCATTTCAGAGAAAGCAGTCTCTGAAACCTTAAATGTGGCTTTGGAATGTTGTCAGTTATTGAAAGCTGAATTAATGGGAATAGAATATGTCAGAGATAGGGCCCAAGGATAGACTCCTCCAATCAGAGGACATTTAATATGTGAATGAGGAGGAACTGCATTCCAGTGTAGAGTTGCCCACGGTGACGTGAATGGCTGTTAACTCATGTTTCCTTAATATGCAAAGGCATCTGTCTATGTGGTTTGTAACAAACTATGGACAACCTAGAGAAAATGGGAATTTCAGAACAGTTCATTGTGCAAATGTAGAATTTGTACATGGATCAAGCGGGAGTTGTACAAAGGGAATAGGAGACTACTGCATGGTTTACAATCTGGAATGGTATGAAATGGATATGTCCTCTCACCAGATTTATTCATTCTGTTTCCTGAGCAAATAATTAGAGAAACTGGATTATACAAAGAAAAATGTGGCATGGGGATTTGAGAAGTACTTATTATTAATTTGGATTATGCAGATGACACAACCTTGCTCTTTGAAGGTGAGGAGGTCTTGAAGCACTTACTGATGAATAGCAAGGATTGCAACTTTCAGTATGGATTAAAACTCACTGGAAAGAAGACTCAAATATTCAGAATTGGACTAATACTAAACATCATAATAAATGAAGACAAGGTTGAAGTTGTCCAAGATTTTGTCTTACTTGGATCCACTATAAGTCCTCATGGAGCCAGTCATCAAAAAGAAATTATGTATTTCCTTAGGTAAAGCTGCTGCACAAAAACTCTTTAGTGTGTTGAAAAGCAAGAATGTTACCTTGAGGACTAAGGAAAATACCTGATCCAAGCCATGCTAGTTTGGTTGGTCGCATATGCAAGTGACCATTGCATTTTGAAGACCCAGAAAGAAGGAATGCATGTTGGTTGTGGTGCCAGAGAAGAACTTTGCATACCACGGACTTCTGAAAAGACAGATCAATCTGTCATGGAAGAAGTCAGGTCAGAGTGCTCCTTAGAGACTAGCATGGTGAGATTTAACCTTATATCCTTCGGACATATTGTCAGGCAAGAACACTCCTTGAAAAAGGACATAGCGCATGGTAAAGTGGAAGGTCATCAAAAAAGAAGAACATTCACAGTAAGAGGGGTGCCACAAGGCTTCCTTCTGTTGAGCACAGCATTACTAGGGTTGGAACTCACTTGTTGGCTGTGTTAGTCTGGGAAGACTAGAAAAATAACTTCATACACATGCACATGGATATAAGGGAAAGGTTTATATACAAGAGGAATGGAACACTGAGAAAGCATCCCAACCCAGCCCAGCCCAAGTCATAAGTCCTATATTAACCCAAATGTGCAATACCAGTCTATAAAATCCCCTTCTGATTCATGAACCACAGGCAGTAGAGGCATCCCAGCACTGGCAGAGGTCTACCCTTGGCTCCTCATTTCCAGGGTTCAGGGTCCAGTATCCATTGGCGGTAGAAACATCTCAGTGCTGGCAGGGGTCTCTCTATGGCTTCTCTGGCCCCAGAGGTCTGGTTCCATCAGGGAAAGTCCATGTGGCTTCTCCCCTGGCTACTCCATTCTCCAGGAATCAGGATCGATTAGCCTGCTGTCATCTCGTCTTGTCAGTAGACCGACTACCAACCTCTGGGAGATGGTCTCTCAGCTCCAGGAGGGAAGTACCGCAGGACTTCCCAGAAGTCTCAGAAGAAAGCCATGCCCACACAGAGGCCTCATTGGCTACTCAATGGCTATCTCCAGACAACAGGCTAGACTCCACTCCTACACCTCAATCATGAAATTGAGATAGGCACATGACCACCACATTGGCACCTAACAACAGCAGTTTCTAATTTACATGGTTAATCATAGCTTCTCTTTATATTTCACTATACTGCCTCTAATGTAGCTTTAATATTTTATAAATATGAGCCAAGGGGCTGAGCCCCGGTGGCGTAGTGGTTGTGCACGGGACTGCGGCTCACTGGGATGGAGGTTCAATTCCCGCTCACAGGAGCAAAGGCTGGGCCTCCTACTCCCACCACCAGGGCAGTGATGCCTAAAAAAAAAAAAAAAAAAAAAAAAAATGAGCCAAATTTTTACACTCTAATCTTTCTTGCATATTTTTATGTTTGCATTCTATTCTCATAAGACGTACAGTCTCAGAAACCCCCACAACTATCTCTGCCCTGTCCTATGGGGTCTATCTGAATCAAAATTGACTTCATGGCAGTGATTTTGTTTGGTTATATATTTCAAATGCCTCTTAAAAATAATTTTGTCTTAGTTAATTATTCTTACGATGATTTTTAAAAGTGATAGATTTACCTCATTTGAAATAGATCTTTATAAAAAAGCATATCTAAGTTTTACTTTAAACATTTACCTCCTGTCTTAAAAGTGACTCTAATTTTTAATTTCTTAATGTAATTCTTATGGTAAAAAATTATCCAGCTCTGTTTTTGTTTTATTTTTGTTCTTTTTTATAACATTTAACATTATTACAATATAACATTTATAATTGATTTAATAATATTTGCATTGGGTATAAAAATATAGGAAGACATTTAATGATATCACTGTTTTACTTTTGTTTTTTTAGAGCAGCAAAATCATTTTTATTCTCTTGGAATCCACATACTTTGTTATAGGAATTGGAGTGGCCAATCTAATTTATTCACCTTTAAGTGTACTTTGAAGAAATTCGTTCCCCAGTCTTATCTTCAGCACAAACAATAACCCATCAAAAAACATAAGCAGAGATCATTTGGCTATAGGCATTTCCTGATTTTTTTTGGGGGGGTGGGGAGGCATCACTGCTCTCCGGTGGTGGGAGTAAGAGGCCCAGCCCCACTGCTGGAATTGTACCTCTGTCCCAGTGGGCCGCAGTCCCGTGCACAACCACTATGCCACTCAGCCCCCATTTCCTGATTTTAAACAATGTAGGATTCCTTGAATCCTTTTGTACCACTGCCCCTTGATCCATGCACATGGTCTGCTTAAGCATGATAAAATGTCCTGAAAGTTTCATTTTCTCAAATTTGTCCATAGTTTGTTGCAATTCACACAGCTCAATGCCTTGCATAGTCGATGACACACAAGTACACAACGTTATCATATTTTCTGCTTAAAACCAATATGCATCTGACATCAGCAATACCATCTCTTGTTCCAGGTCCTTTCCTGAATCAGTCCCAAATCTATGGCAGCTCCCTGCCAAAGTATTGCTGCCACCCCTGGGGGATCATCTCTAGGAAGACTTCACTGGCATGTGCAATCAATGATATTGTTCTATAGTTGTGGCACTCACCTAACCTGGTGTCAATTTGAGGATTAAGCGTATAGGGGATGGAGTCTAGTGTGTCAATCTGGAGATACCCAATGAGACCTCTGTGTGATCAAGGATGCCTTTTGAAAATTCTAGGAAATCTGACCATATTTCTCCCTTGGGGGTGAGAAACTAGCTACTCTGTTCCTTGGGGACACTCTACTGACAAGACACAAGACTGATTCCCTGTGAGAGATCCTGGAGAAAAAGTCACATGGATTTACCTTGATGGAACCAGATCTCTTATGCTGGAAAAGGCACAAAGAGACTCCTACCAGTGCTGAGATTCTTGAAAAGCCACAAAGAGGCCCTGCCAGTGCTGAGATGCCTACTATGCCACTGGACACACAAGACTGTGCACCCATTGGCCTGTGATTGTCCTGGTGTCATTGCATGTGCTTTCTGAGTCTGAAGAGGACTTATGAATTGGTATGGGATATATGGACTAGTATCAGACATATTACCTTGAACTGGATTGGGCTGGGATCTTTTCTTAATGTACAGATTCTCTTGTCTATAAAACTCTTATGCATGTATGATGAGCGTTTGTGAATTTTTTTCTCTAGTCTACCCAGACTAACACAATAGTTTTAGCATTCTGTTGGGTCACCCTCTTTGGAATGGGTATAAATATTGCTTCCATTTACTTAGCCAAGTATTCAGCGTTTTCTAGTATGGATGATTGAGTGCTGCCAGTGCTTTATCAGCTTGTTTAAATACAGGTATTTATAAGCTGGGTATTCTATCTCTTCCTGGATCCAGGATTTGGACTAACATTTTCAGTGGAGCTTGAGTTTCTTGCTTCCCTATCCTTGACACTTGCACATATATCATCTCTTAAAATGGTGCAAGGTCAGCTAGTTCTTTTCGGTACAATGACTATGCATCCCTTCCATCTTCCTCTGATGCTTCCTGCATGCGCTAGTTACAAGATCTGGTGTCAATTGGCACATTAAGAGTGAAGGTAAAATCTTCTTAAGACTCACAAAATCCATGCAATGATGTTGAATGCAGCAAGATCACAGGCCAGTGAGTGGGTAGTCTTGTGGATCCAGTGGTGTTTTAAGCATTTCAGCCCTGGCAGGGGTCTCCATGTGCTCCTCCAGTTTGGAGCACTGGCCACCATCAGCCTGTCTCCAAAGAGACTGTCTTGAAGGGACACAGCATGTGTCCTACCTCCAGTGAGCTGTTTATCTTCATAGCCCCTCCAAATGTGGTCATCAGTCTAGTCTGATTGACAGGCTAGATTATGCCCTTTCACTCTTAATCCTCAAATTGACACCAGCTTATGTAACTCACACTGCATAATTCAACATTTTGCTCATAAAATTGTAAAATAATAACACTTGAGGCTTGAATTGCTTCTTGAATTCTTTCAGTTTGTGTTATGTTGACTGCGTTCTTCCTTTTGTTGAATTTTTTCATAAAATATGTCAGTTCTGAACTAATTATGTCAATCTTCCTATCACAGTTACTTTTTAAAAACCAGGTATAATGTTGTAAAATCTTGGATACCATTGAGTCTAGTTTGTTTAATTTCTTTGTCTCAATCATGAATCATTAATTTTATTATTGTTGGTTTTGAATTTATTATATGTGCTAAACCATTTGTGTGTCAGGCTTCACTAGTCAAGTCAAGAGTCAAGTTAGTTTAGGGCTTCTTTGTTGCTATGACTACTTTCAATGATTATCCCGATGAAAGAAAAATAAAATAACAGCAGGCATCTCCTACTTTGATTTTTAATGCGTTTTTGTTTTGTTTGTTTGTTTCCTATGCAGAAAGCCAAAAATTAACCAGAAAAAATACACATCAAAATGGCAAAGGTGGTCACTTCAATTTTTCCAGGAGAAATGCTTTATAGCAATATAAATTTGTTTTTTGAGTTGGAAGTAAGAAGTCCATAATAAGCATATTACTTTGTAGTTTAATGAAAAATAAAGTCGACTTCCTTAATTTGAATTTCTTAGCTGCAGGTGGGTGGAGGGCCAAATTTTTAGGAGTTGCTTTTTAATGTCGAGTCAGATAGCATTAAGAACTCCATCTCCATAGAAATTTGTATTCTTTAAGAAAAAAATAAATGTTTTCTGTAAATTCTTCAATCTTCATGAGTGTTTTTCACTTTCCCTTATTTACAGGAGATGCAAGCATGCCCCCATTTTGTAAAATATTTTATTAATTGAAGAACTGATCAATTATATTATTTTGAGGTTATTCAAAAGTTTATATATAGCAATTATAACTAACATACTTTGAGCCACTTTTTTTCAGCAGCAAAATGCTCTCCTGGCATGCACATTATGGTATAATGTGTTTTGAGTCTTGGTTAGTTTCAAGATCACTGAAATAATACTTACAAAAATAATTACAGAAAGTTTGATACAATTCTAATCCCAAAGAAGTTGATATTAAAGATGTTCAAAACATGAGAGTTTTTTTAATGACTTTATGGCCCACATGAGACCAAAAATTCAAATGTAATCTAAGAAGAACATTTTTTAAGTCTAAAAAAATGAAAAAAAAAAAAGACAAAGTGAAAGAAATAGACACATCATATGGAAGAAGTTGCCAAATGGCAGGAGAGCCTATTGGCTACTCGAATGTGTGGGATGGCATACATGTTTGTCTCTGTGTTAAACACTAAATTGGACCTGAGCACTAAAACTGTTGCTAAAATGGAATTTCTCCTCTCTCTTCAGGGGGTAGAATCCTTTATGATGGATCCTTTAGAATCTCGGTGGTCATCTTTAAAGAACATTTTCAGTGCTTTTAAAATGGGTCAATGCCAGTAAATTTAAAGTTACATGGCTATTGTGCACTTCTGTACAGTTTTGAGAATGATGTGAGTCTAAAGTGAAGAGATTGGTGGGCTTAAGTGTTTTAAAGTATTTAGCTGACTGCATTCTTAACGATCAGAGGGAAAAATAGGTAGTTTTCTCACCCTTTCTTGAGAATGCTGTGCTTATAGGGTTTGCTGGGGGGTTGGTGCCTGTAAAGGCTGATTGCCATGTAAGAGATGCAAAAGACAAAAGAAAGAGAGGTTATGGGTGATGTCTGGGGAGAAGTCTCTGGTGTTTAGCAATATTGTGCCCACCTGAAAGTGACATGTGGATTGACCACGAGGATAGGTATCTTCTATCTTTGAAAACGTTGGATTTAGGTTTTGCCCCCATCATTAGCACATAACTTTTTTTATGATTTTGATGGGACATTCCTTCTAACCAGTGAAATGTTTGTTTTTAATTAGTATAACAAACCCGTCTGAAGGGAAAACAGTAGTTAAAGTATCAGATGTTCTAGTTAGGGAAAATGTAAAAAAAATAGATTTTCCTACAGAGCTCACCTTTCTCTTTAAAATATGTATATGCTTATGAGTCACATTATTTTAATCATCTTAAAATGAACAAATTCATTCTGATGAACACATACATACATATGTACACACATACATAAATCTTTGTATTAAAATTGATTTAGTCAGGACTGTGTGGTCACAAAGCTGGTTATGATAGAGGTTATGGTTTTTGTCTTCTACAGACCATATCCTGAAAGAAGCAGAGGTAGGAGTGGTGGGGAGGCTCATGATGCCAGGGAACAATGTCTGGAGGTGCCTGTCACTGATTATGCCAAAGACCAGATAGACTAAGGAAATTCTAACAGTGGGCTTTGTTACCTCCCAAAGTGAAAATCAATTAAGTCATATACCATAAACTATGTGGCAAGGTGAAGGGAGTGTTTAACAGATTTTTTGCAAAGAATAAAGGTTTTCAAGTAATGTAACAAAAGAGGCAGGATTCACAGGGAGTGAGAGGCATCTTGGGGCTTGTTTCTCTTAAAATCTCAGGCTCCATTGCTTTAACTAAGTGTCCTTGCTTCCCCAGAAGGCTTTGCTTGTCCAAACTTGCTGAATTAAAACACCCTTAGTGAATTAAGTTTAAAAGGAATTTTGTTTTAGCTTCAAGGGACCTCTTATAGTTGAGGCTTTAGCAAACTTAGTTTAAAATGACTAGATCTCAAACTATGTGACCTTTCCAATATTTGATTAACAGCAGGCTAGTTCTTCTCCTCTACCAGCATCTTCTAGTAAAGAAGAAGCACAAAATATATTCCATATTAATCCTGTCTTGAAGAACTCCCTCCAAAATGGGATTACAACCATATGCATATAGGCAAAATTTACATAATGCATCACAGAATGGGTGAAAAATGCCTAGAAAAACCATATTAAATATTTAAACTTCATTGTTTTACCTTTTGTTGTATTGTTGCTTGTTCAGAGGTAGGTTTAACTTTACCAGAGGTTTTTTCAATGTTTCAACTGTAAAATTGGATTTCAAAAAGTTTGTGTAAAAAATTCCATTTTCTTTTAATTCCCCTTTCCTCAACTATTCTACTTTCCACAAATTTTTAAACCTCCTTCACACTGCCCATTCTTCTATGTCTCAAAGACTAATTTTTATCAGTATCTTGTCTATAAGTGGCTGTCATTCCTGCTTGCTAGTCTATTGATGGTCTGTAGACTCAAGAAATTCTCTGCTATCTTGTATAAATTTTTATCTTTAGAATAATCTCATTTTGTTGGTCCTTCTCTAACAATAAAGCATCTTTAACAGTCTGAGTCAGGATATTTTCTAGGTACAGAGGAGGTGTGTTTGTTTTCTTGTTGTTGTTTTTCTTTAACAATTTCCTTTTCGTAATCACCACTTGATCTTAACAATAAATGCTTGGTATATTTGACATCTGTATGTGGCTTAATAACTTCTTCTCTTTTATCAAGATGGATAATGTTGAAATTTCACCTACTGGTGAGATTATTAGCTAGAAGATAAGGTAAATTCTTTTTTTTTAACATGTATAGAAGAAAACATAAATGTACTAACCATACCTTATTAAAAAGAAATGGAAAATCTCTTCTGAATCACCTGTTAACTTTTAAACCACCTAGTTTGTAGGAGATTTTAATCAGTAAGAACATTAATTCCATTTTGAGTCTTGACATAAATTCAGACACCATTTTTACCGTTAACCAACGATAAGACAGTTCTCCTCACAGGAACAGTGTATGTAGAAATAGACAACAATGTTAAGGGGAGCCCCACGGGGGCAACAGAGCCCTCAGAAATGCAAGATATGTAAGGAAGTTTGCTTGGATATATTCTTAATTATTTGCTGAGAATTGTCACCTTGTCTAAAAGCGAGGTCCCGACAACTCAGGACAGGACCTCATAGTCATGAGATAACTTGACCATCATGTGCCAAAGGTCTATGAAACAATCTGTTCCGCTCTTTGTGCCTGGCATGTTTTCTCTGCTTCTTTCATCCTGCAGGACTGATCTTTTGAAAATGATGATTTGGTAGTTATTTTTGTTGCCCCCTAAGCATATATGAGGAACTAATGCCTTTAAATCAAAGGACTCCATTTCAGTCTTTGTACTGTGTGCATGTGATTATTTCCCTCATTCTGTTTTAGTCCTCTTTAAAGCTTCATTATATTCAGTGCATTACCTAAGACTATATCAAACCTTGATGACTGATGACAGTGTCAGTGTGGTAACATACTTTGAGGCGCTCTCGACTGCCTTTCCCCCTTCTCTGAGGGTAATTGTTGTCTTGTTGCTGAATTACCAACTGAGGCACTTCCTTAGTGTGTCACATATTCCTTGGCTCAGCATTTTAATATCTCAAAAGCTTTGAAACTTAATTAAGTCATGATTTTTCTCTTAACTGGGTTTGCTGGTTCACTGCAAGCAACAATGTAACTCTCAAAATTAATACCAGTGTTGCGCTGAGCCCCGGTGGTGTAGTGGTTGAGTGCAGGACTGCAGCCCACAGGCTTGGTGGTTCAAATCCAGCAGTGGCTCTTCAGGAGCAAGGCTGGGGAGCTCCCACGACCACCAGAGGGCAGTGATGCCAAAAAAATTAATATCATTGTTTTCCATTATCCTTTCATAGTACATCACTTCAGTCTACTAATAACCTTCTACTTTCATACTCTTTATAGACATTGAATCTCCAAATTTCAAATTCCTGAATTGCAGCACCAGCAACAGCTTTACTCTTTAGCAGAACATTCTGCCAAGTCAGCATCTATGAAAATTCAGTATTTTGACTAATACTTTGCTAGAATGCTCCATACCCAAATTCTGTTCAAGATGCTGTCCTCTCTTTCTTGAGTGGTGTGTTATACTGTTTCAAATCCCTATTTTGCATCCT